>CANNZV010002012.1:0-104871 GCA_947561585.1 Caprella mutica | reverse complement strand
ACCAGAAACTTAGAGGAAAATGCGATAAGACTGATAAATAATAACTAAGTAATAAGTAACTGCGAAACCCAACACATTTTTATCTAATAGTTAATATTTAAAAGCGGGGTCTGCCTGCATATTTAAAATTTGTCCCCTTGCTTTGTATATCAATCATCATAAGAGATGCAAGTAAGTAGGTTGACCTATTACAATCTCATCCACTTATAATGTCATAATGATGCAAACTGATTATAATATTACAATTTATTAAATATAGAATATTATAATTTTCAATATAATATATTATAATTTATTCTATAAAAAATATTATAATTTATTCAATATAAAATATTATAATATTCAATATAATATATTATTATTTATTCGATATAAAATATTATAATTTATTCAATATAAAATATTATAATATTCAATATAATATATTATAATTTATTTAATATAAAATATTATAATTTATTCAATATTAAATATTATAATTTGTTTAATATAAAATATTATAATATTTAATATAATATATTATAGTTTATTCAATATAATATATTATAATTTATTCAATATAAAATATTATAATTTGTTCAATATAAAATATTATAATTTATTCAATATAAAATATTATAATTTATTTAATATAAGATATTATAATCTATTCAATATATAATATTATAATTAATTAAACTATATGCCTCATAGAGAGTAGACGTGAGTGTATTTTGCAGCTCCTGTGGAAACTCAAAATCCACATAGTTTTTTTCTGTACTCGTGAAAAAATGAGTCGTGGTGTTAGATCCAAATCACCGATCAACGAGTTATCTGATTTTAGTTCAGAAACAGAGTCTGAAAGTGAAACCCCTTCACTAAGAACCAGAGCGGATCAACTAGCCCGTACTGTAGAAAAGCTAAAACACTACAAACCAGACGCAAAGAAGAGAGGCAGGCCTAAAAAAGTCGAAGCGGAAAGTAGCAAGGAAACTAACCAGGAACTAATACCCCTGGTAGAATCCTTGATGGACTTTTCCTTACAAATCTTAAAGAAGATCAAGCAAATCGAGAAGAGGAATTTTGACCTAGAGTCTAAACTAGATAACATTCTTCCAAACGGTATTAACAGACCAATCGAGTCTTCTCCAACTGCTCTAATTGATAAACTATACAGTCAGATAGAACAGGACTCCTTGGCTTCTTTCCTCAAGATTGACGGAGACTGCATTACACCTATCATCCAAAAGGGACAAGTGAAGGAATTAGTTGACCGGAAGAAGGAATTAGTTGATCTAAAAAAAGAAACTACAAACATTATTAGAAGCCAACTGCCGGACTTCAGAGAGGAAGACAGAGAAGAAATAAGGGTTGTCGGAAGAGAAAAGAAGCATCTTAAGATTAAACTGAAGTCAAAAGGTGGAAGAATCTATATTCTCAAAAGATTCAAGAAAGAAAAACCAGACGGTATATTCGTAAGCGAGTACCTAACTAGAAACAGGTCCCAACTTCTTTTTAAACTAAAACAATTAAGGAAAAAATATACAAATAGCATAACATCTGTGTATGCATTTGGAGGTAACATATGCATTAAAATACCGGCCAGTTCTAGACATTTTATTATCAACAACAATTCAAGTTTTAACTCATTTTGTACATCCCAAAATATAATTAACCCTGATAACAACCCCAATGTACCAACAACCCAGGGAAGTACTGTTTAATAATTCAGATAATAATTTCCCTAATGTGAATTGCAATACATTTTCTATTAGTCAGTTTACCCATTTTAATCTCCCCATTGAATCTATTAGTATTTTAAATGTCAACATAAGAAGCTGTAGAAGAAACTTTCCTAAACTAGAAGCTTTTTTAAGTCTAAGACAAACTCAATTTGATTTTATATGCTTAACGGAGATTTGGCTAGATGCACTAATTGACAACTGTTTTAATTTAGACGGACATTATAAATTTTCAATTTATAGAAATAGGAACGGGGGAGGGGTTTCATTTTATTGTAGAAAGAATTTTAATGTAAATAGAAAAGATTCACTCTCTTTCAACTAGAAATTTTAAGCTTACAGATAGACATTTTAAACGAGAAAATCAATTTGATATGTTTATACAGACCTCCTTCTTATTCCATTGATTTTTTAAATGATAATTTTAGAGATTTTTTAATGCCGTCTATTGCTAATTCTAAAACTATTTTATGTGGTGTCTTCAATATTAATCTTTTTAATCCGTATAACCTTAATAGCATAAACCATTTTATAACTGTAATGTCAGGCCATTCTTTTTATCCATTAATAGATAAGCCTACTAGATATTCTCCAAATGATAACTCTAACCATTTCTCTCTTTTAGATCACTTCTAGCTTAATTTTACTCCTCATAACCATATCAATTCTGCAGTTGTTCAATATGACATTTCTGACCACAGGCCGATTTTATTTTATTTTAAAATTCAAACTGAAAGCAAAGATGATTTTATAACTTTTCGTAAAATGGATAGTATCCATAACTTGAATTCATTCACTGAAAAAATTAATCCACAATATTTTCACACCACAAATCAAAATGATTCAAATATCCAAGCCGAAAACTTCACCAATAGAATATACCATGCATTCCATAAATCATTCCCTCTAAAAAAAGTAAAATTAAAAAACAACATGAAACGCCCTAAATGGATGACAGACGATCTTAAACTTTTAATCAATAAAAAACATAATCTTTTAAAACTAGCCAACAGAGGACTAATTTTTAAACGCTCCTATACCTATTTTAAAAATATTTTAACTTCCGTTATCAGACAAACCAAAACTTATTTTACCAATTGAAACTTGAGTTTGTTAAAAAAGACTCTAGAAAAACATGGAAACAAATAAACTCAATACTAGTAAGAAAATGCACAACTAACAAATTAAAAATTAAAAAGGATGGACAGTTTTTAACAGGAAAAGAAATGTGCAATATTTTTAATGATTATTTTACCTCTATAGCTGAAGAACTCGTTCAACAATTACCTACAATTACCGATAATCATTTTAGAATTTTAACTCCGTATAATTTTAATACCTGTACTTTTAATCCTATAACAGTGCCTGAGGTCAGAAATGTAGTTTTATCCTTCAAAAACAAAAATTGTCATAAAAATGAAATCAAACCTTCTATACTATGTGAAGTTGTAAATACTATTAGTCCTATTTTAACAGATATTTTAAATAATTCTTTTAATACATGCAGCTATCCTAACTGTTTTAAAATAGCTAGAGTCATTCCAATTTTTAAATCAGGAGACAAACATGACGTATCAAATTTTAGGCCAATTACGACATTACCAATTTTTAATAAGATTTTTGAAAAGATTTTATCTACTAGACTAGGTAACTTCATTTCTTCTAATAATATTTTATCAAACCACCAATACGGATTTAGAGAAGGTATGTCGACAAACTTAGCTATTTTAGAATTTTTATCTTTCGTTTATAAGTCTTTTAAATCAAATTATTACTGTATAGCCCTTTTCCTAGATCTTAAGAAGGCATTTGACACCGTAGATAAAGATCTCTCATTAAAGAAATTTGATCACTACGGTGTTAGATGTAATTTTAACCTACTTTTTAAAAGTTATCTTAGCAATAGACGGCAGCGTGTACATTTTAATGATATCACTTCTGATTTTAAACCAATTGTTACCGGTCTTTTTCAGGGTTCTGTTTTAAGTCCCTTGCTTTTTAATATTTTTATAAACGATTTAACCATTTTAGCTGAGAATAATAATTTTAATTGCACTCTATTCGCAGATGACGCAGTTTTTTTATATTAGGGATTCATCTTTCGAAAAAATTTTTAACAGAACGCAATCTTTTATTGACAACCTCACAAAGTGGTTAAATTTTAATAAACTTACTCCAAATGTAAATAAAACCAAATTGATGCTTTTTAACGCTAGGGCTCCTAGTGTTTATCCCCTAATACATTTTAATAATAATCCAGTAGAGTTTGTAGAAAATTTTAAATACTTAGGCCTCTTAATAGACAACAAATTAACTTTTAAATCTCATATTATCCAAACCTGTAAGAAAATAAGTCCAATTAAAGGAATAGTTTATTCAGCCAAGCCTTATTTTAACAGAGACTCTTTACTTTTAATTTACTACTCCTTGGCTTATTCTGTTTTTACTCAATGTATTATTTTTTATGGAAAAACTTTTAACGTTCACTTACATCCTTTGAAAATTTTAATTAACGATATCTTAAGAATAATATTAAATGTTAAGAGAAATGCGAACAATGTGCCTTTAATGTCCACCAATGAAATGTATTTTAAACTAGGTATTTTAAAATTTGAAGATGTATGTAATTATTTTTTATTGTCATTTTTAAGGAAAGCTTTATATGAAGATCCCATAATTTTAGAAAAATATTTTAATGATTTCATACCTGCACATGACCATCAAACCAGAGGATATAGAATAATTTTACCGAGAATTAGATAAGAGCTAGAAAGAAATTTCACTATTTTTAGATCTATCGAAGCTTCTAACAATTTACCTGAATTTTTATGTAACCCTATGTCCAACTACAGTTTAAAAAAAATATAGAAAATATTGTCTTAACCGTTATAACCCTAGTCCTGTTTAATATGTTTTTACTTTGTATTTGTTACTTTTAATATTGACTTATGCAGACCGGTAACTTAGGTAGGTTTTATATTTTTAGGTAGATTTATATTTTTGAATTGGTTATCTATTTTTAGGTAGATTGTATATTTTTAGAAATGTATGATATTTTTAGTTAGATTTTATATTTTCAGACTCTACAAGTCATACTAGACTTTTAAAGAATCAAACTGTTTGTATTTTAAAATTGTATTACTTTTATTTTGTATTTTAACGTGAACAGAATTTCAATAAACAATAATATTCAATATAAAAATATTATAACGTTTAATAAGAAATATTATTATATATTCAATTTATTATATTATATTGTTTTATACAGAATATTAGATGTTCCTATAATTAGACAATAATTGTTCTAATCATTTTATTAAAGTTACCCTCTAATCACTCATAGAAAATTGCATTCAATTCATAGAAAACTAGTTTTATGAATAACTATGTTAAAAATGTAAACAAAAACGTCGCAGTACTCAGACACTCACAGTAATCGGAACATTAGTGTTATGATAGCTAAATCAGAATTTTCTAAAGGTATGAATGGCTCAATATCCTTGAAAACACCCACTTTCCGAGTACTGCGACGTGTCCCCTAATGCTTGGTCTCATTTTCCTTAACTTTTTTTCTCGCTCTCATTGCTCCTACAAATCTTTCTCAGGAAATAATCAAAAGGATGCGGGAATTCAGCGACTGAGCCTATTGGAACTGGTTTCAATTTCCCAGATTGGTTTTCATTGAATATGAATATCTAAATTTAGTTTGAAGTTGAATTTTCGTGAATATAAAATAAATCACCTTTTATTTTTTCTATCTATCGAAAATGTAATTTGTAGATATTATTTTTCCTCGTATTTAATTAAAGACTATGAAATACATATGTATATAGAAAAAAAACATCAAATCAATGAAACCGTTGTTACCTTCGCATATTGTGGAAGGTTATATTTTAGGCGACATTATTTTTTATTTTTCATCATCTTTTTGCATAACTCAGAAAATAGCCCACCTAATTACTTGGAATTTGGTGGGACGATTTTTTAATATCCAGGAGCCACTTGATTAGATTTTGGGAGAGAAAGGAAAAAGGTCATTGTCAAGGTCATTTAATTATAACTTAACACAAATTATTTGATGGTCAAGGTTATATGCGGTGGCAAAAGTATGCGTTCCATTAGTGCACCTCATTTTTTTTATGTTTCAGGTCCAGCACCGATTTTTGATATTTTCACAATTATACATTAAAGGACTGATTTTAAAAAGTTTTTCAGGTATCCCATTTTTCCGCTATATCTCGTTTTCGAGATATAGCGTAAATAAAGTTTCTTGTAGGAATAACATTAAGCGTACATTATTCTGCCTTTTAGATTTAATTGCCTTTTAGTTTTTCATTTATATTTCCTGGAACTCTCTGGAACAATTATATTATTTTGGTAACTAGATGTACAATTTTTTATCTACTATAGCAATGCATTAAGCGCATTCATACATCAGTTCATAATTCTTAAAGAATGCCTAATGCCTCATATATTCCACAGGCATATTAATAATTGCAGCCTACAAATTCGTAAATCAAAACTCTGGAACATTTTTGCTTTATTTTTCATCCCGTAATTTACGACATCGGTCTAATTACTCTTCAAATTCTAACAGATTTTATAACTTGAAAAACTAAGGTGTTGGAATGACGCCAATTTAAGAGTTTTATTTTCACTGCATCTTATAATTAAAATATAAAAAATGGCATTAGTAAATCTTATTTCACAATTTTCCTATTTTCATTTTTTAATTATTACTTTTGTTGCTTTTGTAAAAAAAAGTCATGAAAGACTTGAAAAAAGACTTGAGTGATAAAAATTATTATTGAATGAATAAAATTATTATTGAATAAAACAAAAATTATTGAACGATAAAAAATGATTGTTGAATGATAAAAGTAATTTATTCTAAATTCAGTTCTTCCCTCAACATTATGTTTTATTTATATTAATTTGTCAGCAGCATTTACAGTAAGTATAAACCGCAGTGAGAAGTTTAAAAGCTTTTAAAATAATGCATATTCTGCACATATTTTCGGTGTAAATTACTACCAGTCCGTTAAAAAAACAACTGGTCATAAATTACTTCCTTTTATGGTAGACTTTGAATTCATCTTATAAATTTTATGTGTATTAGAAGCCATAAATAGATTGAAGGAAACAGAATATATGCAAATTTTGCGCATACGAATCTTGTTAAATTATATTGAATATAAGGTTAGGGACTATAAATATAGTTAAAAATAAGTGATTGTTTTATTATTCTGTAGGTTTTTTTGCAATAAATATTATATTATATACTTATTATCAAACCCTACATCTTTTTCTTTATATAATGTAAAGACATAACTAGCATTATCAATTCTTCATAAATAATTTCAACCATATTCATTTATTTAATGTTCATTAGTTCTTTGAAATTAGTACGCCATAGTATCTATAGTTCCTCAGAAAATTTAACTTCACTAGTTGACGGATTCAATCCGCCTCATTGTCCCTTTAAACTTCTCACGTGCAAATTTGCTAATTGAACTGTGTTAGTCCCATCCATCGATTTAAAACTTTATTAGTGAAGACTACAAGGTTTATGAGGTAAATAGCTATAATTTGTAAACATTTATATTTTGTATTATTAGTATTGTACTTTTTTCTGTTAATTAATTTGGTTACTCAACTTTCGCAAAATTTAAATAGATACTTAACTTAGGACTATATTTCGAACTATTTAAACTACCACGTCAAATTTAACTTTCTTGCGCTTTTCATATTTAGTCCATAATTAATATTTTGAATACACTGTTCTCTGATTTAAACTTTTGTGTTTCATAGATTCAGTTAATAATTTATATTTTGAATACACTTTTTCTCTGTTTTAAACAATTATGTGGTTGATATAACTTAGTTCATTATTTCATTACTAATAGTTTTCATAGACTTTTTTATTTAATATTTGATGGCATATGTAATGTTTTAAGATTCTGTACTAAGGATTGTATCTTTTTTGCAGGATCAAAATAAAAACGAACGAGTTCTAAAAATAAAACTAAGACTGGGTATCATTCCACGATCTTCAAAGTGGAACCCATAAAATCCTCCTCGGATTTTACATATAATAATATAAATTCTGGCAGAAACATTTAATTTAATATTAAAATTGTTTACAGATAGCAAAGTAATTTTACCCAAACTTACACAAAGTAATTTCTAATACAGTCTTTTGCTTTTAGTTATATAAGTAGTACATAATATTGCGCTTTTTATGAAACACAATATTGAAGACAATTAAGAGGATTAATGTCGAAATAAGTTCCTGTGTACGATCGAAAAGAAATCATTCTAACTATTAATTAATACTAATTTAAAATAAGAAATTGTTGAAGTGAATATAACAATATATATTATTCAATCATCCTATCTACAGTGTAGAGATAACTCAATAAATAAACATTAAAACTTAAGAAAAAGTCAGTCCTAATCAAACTCATAATCAGGCTCACATGCAGTACTCGGAAAGTGGATATCAAAATAGGACATGTTAGGGCAGTCAGATATTTCTAAAAGTCGGATTAGTACATGATCTATATATGTTAACACCCACTTTTCGATTACTGAGAGTGTTCGAGTTTGCAGTCTCACTATCGGAGTAATTTCGAATTTCCACGGCTTCTCAGTGTCATCGGAAACCGATTATTGCATTGGATATTTTCGAATGGTTTTTGGCAATTTCTGAACCTTCTGTGATTTACCCTCAGAAAAACTAATGGTGGAGTTATTGGAAATTATGATGGGACACCTTTTTATATTTTTTTTTCTCCAAATAATTAATTTCCAGAATTTAGGCTCAACGTGCAATATTATTCCAATCTATATTTGTGTAAATTTGAATACAACGAGAATATTTTGAGGTGGGAAGTGGACCATAGAATATTAAGTGACATAATTCTACAAAATATAATTTAAAAAATACATATTCATCTAGATTAGAATAACATCATGTCCTCTTGGTTCTAAGATTTTAATAGTTTTTAATAGCAGTGTTGTCAAGAATCTATATTTCATATTCATATTTGTTATATATTCAACAATCATTCAATTTAATTATTTTAAGCTTTTTTGACTGTAATTTTATCAAATATAAATGTTAACTTCTGTGTAGTTTATTCCATTCATTTTATATATTGTCAGTGTTAGATTTATTTAAATTAAATTTCCTTTTGTTAGTATAGTACATATTGCCGAAATGTGATTTGAAAATTGTGACTCATTGAATATGATGAACAAAGTTGAATTCCCTCCCACCTTTCTCCTTTTCCTGTGGATCACTAATTATATATATAATTATTTCCGTTCAAATAACAGGTTGTAAACTGTGAAGACGAAGACATGGATTGAAGTGTTTGACAGAAGGTAAATACACTTCTGCCACACTTCATTAGTGTCTCACAGGAGAGAGGAAATAAACAGGTGAATAGTAGTGCTAGATAAACATAGAAAATAACATATAAACTAAGGTAATAAGCGCAGAAATTCGGTATTAATGCGCATCAACTCTACGAGAATGTGCATCTATGTATACTCGCCGTTTATACAATACGGTTCCAGGTATATTCCACCCCGTTAAATTCCACCCCGCTATATTCCACCCCAGGTATATTCCACCCCGGTAAATTTCACCCCTGTGACAATACTCATTTGGGTGATAATAAAAACTCAAAGTTTTCATATTTAGATGACCATTTGTGAAGTAATTCTTACCGATGAAAAAGTAACTCAGACAATATCCAGAGACATTTGGACAATATTTAGAGGTTAGCTCAATTCAATTAATTTTTTTCCTAATAAAATTATAAATATTCTTAGTATGGTAGTTTATTTTAAAGTTTAAGTGTTGAACAAGTAAATATTAATTTCTTTTTAACATGAAACTGCACAGTACACATGTGCTCCTACAACAATGGTTGGATGAGGTGTGGAAAGGGTCGTCTGGCAGAGACAACCCATTCAATGTTTTCGCTCTTTGCTTATAAGTTGCGGCTTTGGATTCTAGGACCAAATTCCCCGTGATCAAAATCTCTCAATGTAAAAAAGGCAATAATCTCCCAGTCCTAAAACCCTGTGCACTAATTCCCCCTCCCCATCAAAAACTTCCCGGTTAAAATGTAAAAAGGTAAAAAAATGTAAAAAACCACCACTTTTACAAGAAGTTAAAATACCAAATTTCAAAATGAAATAAATATAATAATAAATACTATATGATATCATCTTACAATTGATATCGCTGTTGTGTTGGCGATAAGGATGAAAATCGGCTTGAGATTGAAAATCTAAATACCTCAACTGATAAATGCGTTCACACAACCTTTCTTTCTGCTGTTTCGTCTCATGTGTAGTGAAAAATTTGAATCTGGTGATTAACCAGCAAAAGGTTTAATTTGATACAGTGAAAATGCAAGTTGCCTAGTATTACATATAATATTAATAAATGACTAATATTAATAACTAACAAACCTAACCCGTAAAGTGGGGTGGAATTTACCGGTGTGGAATATACCGGTCACCATACACTACTTACCCTATTTTAACCCTATATTTACTCACTATAAGGTGCACCGACAATAGTTGGACTCAAGAGAATTGGCCCTCAACAATTGGGTCCAGGAAAATTTGGCCAAACGACTATTGTGCCCCGGACAATTGGACCTCAAAACAAGTGAGCCCAGAAAAAAAAGCAGCAGACACACAAAAAGTGTTACTTTAAATATTCTCCATATTCTTTAAATATATTCTTTTATACTCTTAGATATGCTTTATATTCTCTAAAAATTATTCTTTATATTCTTTTTATTTCAAATTCATAGAAGTGCATTAATTCAATTTATAAACCCGGAGATATATTAGCAAGCACCTTAAATCACTTTTGGATTCGAATCTCATGTTTCTGTGTATTGGAAATCAGATTTATTAACTTGATTCATGTCATATGGATCGAATATGTAGTGTACATCGTAAGACAAAGTTCAGTCACAGAAATATTTAGCCAATAAACATGGGTTAATTTTAAAGGTTATTCCTTGTTTTCACGGTAGCAAGAGTACACCACCGCTAAGAGTAATTTCAGACACAAACAGAAAGTTGTAACATCTTTATTGATAAAATATTGTCCTTTTACATCATAACTCACAGACGGATAGGTTGTAAGCTATTAAAAAAAGTGAATATAAATACAATACATTATTAGTAATGAAACCTAGATATAAGTATTTAGAGAATACATCCAGAAAGTGAACATAAGAGAACAGAACATCAAACCAAAATTCTAACTATTTACAGATGAGCAGCATAACTTAAAAGCTTTTCATTAAAATATCAAGTAACTTAAAGAAACTATTGATAATTTACAAAGTGATATCCAAAGTATAGCATAATACAAGAGTGACTAAGACGAACGAAAACATGCTTCTTACAAGGAGGTTGGTACAGAGTTCATCTTTTCTATATTGATTCACGGAGCAGCTGAATGAAATAGATCTTGAGAAGGCTATTTAGATGTGTATTGCTGTTTTCTAAGTCAGTTAGATGGATTTTTTCACTAAGAAGATGTTGCTGCTCTTAATAACCTCTCCAAAGTGACCTCGGCAGCACGGGCAAAACATTCTGCAAAAGAAAGAAATTGTAAGTAAAGGTGAAAACAGACATAAAAAAGTGGAAGATAGAAAAAGAACTCTAGAATATAAACAAACTAAGGATTGAAAATTACAAGATAATCAATTACATTACTATATTGTAGCACTAATCATTTCCTTTGCTTCTCCTTCCATTCTGTACATCGATCCCTAACATCAGATTTTTTTTTATACTAGCTCAGAGTTCCTCATTCTCTCTCCTCAACTTTGTATTCTCTCCTTCCTCTAGTACCATTATTCTCATTAGTTCCCTCTTTTCTCCCACTCCATTCACTTTCTCACCACATCTATCACAATACCATGTCACCTTTTTCCAATCTTTGAAACTACTCCACTGTTAATCTTTTCTTGCATTTTACACATAATATTATGTGTAAAATTTACCAAGCTCGTCCACACTTTCTCCACTCTCCTTTCTCTGTTTCACCTTTAGGGGATTGTGTTATATGTATTTTGCCGGTTTTTCCGTTCTGGCTCATTCAAATGGAGTGGGACTTTTTTTCTGGATTTTAACTTCCTATTCGATAACATGATCAGAAGGTCAATTCACAATTCATGTACGGTAAAGCACATAACCGTGCGTGAAACCACTAAGCATTTAGCATTTCTTTCTTGTAGTTACTTGATGCTGTCGAAGAGGGCACCACAGCCGATGTTGAATTTTAAATCCTACCATTTTGAGAGTAATATCTTTCTTTATAAGATTTTTTTTCCATTGCATATTTTCGAGGGATAAATTTGATCGTAGAAATGTTATCTTTAATAAACTGTTATATTCATCCCCTGATTGCAGATCAAAACTAGCTTCAACCTAACATGATTGAAGGTTAAATCCTACCCTTCAAAGGGTATAGTGACTATAGTCAATGCAATCATAGGGTTAAAAAGGGTTAAAAAAAATAATAACTCTGTGTATCACCATTATTGTTATAATTATATTTTGTCATTATGAATATTTGCCAAAATAATTTAGTGACAACTTTTCAGAGTTTAAAAGTCTCTAAAGCTTCAAGTCCTTCACATCTCCCATGTATAATTATATTATTTAAATTTCCTTGTGAATGGAAATCGCCCCAATTTAGGACTCAATTTGTGTAGGAGGAATTCAATTTAAATAAACGATGTAAAGGAGAGATATCGAAAGATAAAATAAGAGAGTAAAAAAAGCCATGCATTAATTTTAAAATTTGAGAGAAAAGTAGGGTTAATCTTAAAAATTATTGTCTGTCTCAATAATTATCCTAAAAATTCATACCCTTAACCTTTAAGAAGTAACTATCATGCCATATATTACTGTAAATAATATCTACATACAGAATAGAGTTGTACTTACTTGGTATTATGAAGTGTGGATTCGTTGAACATCTTCTTCCAGCAGACATAACAAATCATGTGCTGGCAAATGGCAATCACAGAAGGTCTACCTCGGGAGTGATATATCTCGTAACACTCTGTGCAACTACCCTCTTCCTGTTTCTCCAATGTTGAAGAATTACTAAGCAATTTTCTCCATTGAGGAAGAGATTCAGAAGAAATATCTGAATGATAAGTAATTTCTCCATATTTTTCTTTTCCTCTCTGATTTTGTTGTCGGAAAATATCTTCGTCTTCTTCGAAACTGCCAAGACTATATTCTAGGGCAGGCATAACTTCTTGCGCGTCTGGCTCGCTGAGCTGATAGGAGTCATCTGTATTGGCTATTGACTCGATGTACTGAAGATATGCGCCTTCAACAATGTAGTTGCTCTGTTTTAATCTCTCAGTCAGTGGAAGAGAATGGATCAGTACTTCGTAATCATTCTGATCATACTGGTTTCCAGTGTACATGACATGATTTGAGTCTGTGTAACTCTTGTTGAAGAGATAATTACTGACATTTTCCTTTCCTTCCAGTCTTTTAGCGTGAATCCTTCTATTCATTTCTTGATCACCTACAGATAAAAAGAATTGCATCTGTCTGTGGATTAGTTGACCCAATAGTTTGAAAGGGTGATTTGGGAAATTGTTGTTGAAATAGTTTGCCTCTCTGAATAACGCAACCATAGCTTCAAAATCCACTGATTGAAGCAACTCCAATATGCTAATTGTTTTCAAAATGGAAAATATGAGACTCGTACATTTAGTAAAAAAAGAATAATGTATTCCTTCGATTGAGATTTTTCTCAATGAAATTACAATTGATCTAAAAAAGTGTAAGATAAACGAGACTTCAATTGAACTCAACATGTTATTTTTATCGTTTCTAATCATCCTATATTGATTTATAAACTTATCTATCGTTTTATAGAAATTAAAAGCTTCACTCTCAGTTGAGTTTCTGATTGTTACATTATGGATGATATTACTCAGCACTGTGAATCGATTAGTTTGATTCACAGGTAGTTGTATAGATTGTGACTGCTTAACTAATTCATCTAGTGCGTCATCGGGAATCTCACGTACGTAACTATAGGATGTTGCAGTTTTTTCATCAACAGCAACTCTAAAATCAGAAAAAGGTTCCTGATTGAATAATAACATTGCAGAGTATGTACGATTATCTTCTTTAGATGAATTTATTTTCAAATTGAAGAGTACAAGCTTGATGTAGTTCAACGTGCTGAGAAAGTTGAAGCTAGCATCTCTAGTAACTACAATGTTGTCCGAACTTCTACCTTTGCAAAATACATTTAGAAGATATTTTATGTCACTAACCTTAATTACGAATTGATTGAAAGTATTGACATTTACCTGCTCTATTAACAATTTTATAGATACATCCTGAAAACATTGGTTCATAATGTTCAGGATATTTGTAAAGCGCATTGCTATGTATGGATTGAGTGCTAAGTCGATGTACTCGTGCATAATCTTAAGCGGCTCCCACATAATTTTTAAGATTGGTGCTAGCCACAAATTATGGATTCCAGGCCAGGCCTTATGAATTTCACATTGGCGTTGAATAAAAAGGATATACACTGTTATCCTGTGAAAATCTAAGTTTGTGTCTGGGATCCTAGAGAAATTTTCTTCCTTCGTCAAGAACCTCTTTCCAAAGAGATCTCTCTTCATAGTGGTAACGTAGGAAGCCATGTCTTTATACTTTGTTTCTCACAACAATTTGCACGAAATAGTAATTAAATGTTTTCCAAATCTGCTTTATTACACTTTTAGAAGCCTCGACAAATGAGAACTGTTTAATCAATATTGAAAGGACTAGATTTAATCACTTTTGTCAAAAACTGAACTGATATCACTTACACGAAATGAAATGTGCTCCTAATGTCACTTCTAGAACAACTGAGTTGGATTTGAGAGCTCACAGCCTTTTATAGTGAGTGGTAGGCCTAACTTCCTATTGTCTCCATTTAATCCTACATCCTGTTCAGGTAGTTAACAGATAGCAACCGCAGAAAAGGTCTTCCTAATCTCGCTTAGGAAGATTTTCAAATGACCTCCCATTGTTTGTACTTTTATCCGAAGAAACCGGTAAATTTTCTGTGGTTTTCAAAAATATTTTCTTATACGTGTTTTTTCCCTGACTGCAAACTCTGTATTACACAATTGTATGATATACAGTTTTTTTTATCTAAGCATTTTAATCAATAATAATCAAATGAATAATTAAATAATTACACATTTTAATATATATAATTTTATATATATCAAAAATAATATATATAAATAATAATATTTTTCTTCACTGGATTGGAGAAAACGTTTTTTAATTACTTCAATTAAATTTATCACATTGAAAAATACGAACCATATTAGGATAGTATTACAGCGTTGACCAATAGTTTTCGTTTATGAGATTTGAAGAATTGGGTGACAATTAAATACAGGGTGTTTTCCAACCGTCAACTTTTAACCTGACACATGATTAACTAACGCTTTTCTCTAGTAAGTTACTTTGTTCTTCAAATTTAAGCTCTTCTTAATAATGTGAAGCATAAACCATAAAATTATTAGTCGATGATGAAACAAAGGCACCGGAAGAAGAAATTTTTATAGGGGATAAAAAGTCATATACATTCCTACACATGAATAGAGAGCATTGTGTTCATATGTATTTATTTAGTCATTTATTTTATTCCGTTTATCAATTATTAAACTCAAAAAATATGCTTTATATCTTTCTATATATTTTATTTATATATATGTTAAATTACACCAATATTGATAACATTGAGAAACTGATATTTTATTTTTTTAACTGGACAGTACACTATGGTTATACATAAAAAGACTAACATTCACCTGGATGTAATATTTACTACATACCATTCAGTAAATAATTTAGTAATATTTACTAAATCATTTCAATAAAGTGATACCTCATTGAAGCTAAAACCATAACGGAAAAAATTAGTTTAGAAGAAATTAATGTTATTATACAGAATCCTTTTCTATCTGAAAGTCTAGTACCTAGTCTCGACTCCACGAAGTTTACATAACAGGTTCTTTGACGAAGTAAAACTAATATTACATCCTGTTCAATACTTTGTGTTTTTTTTCTACAAACTAAAGCATTACCGAATTTGAAATAAAATTCTGTGATACTAGAGATACAGCTTTTACCTTCTAAATAAATCTTATTAACTGAAAACATAAATTTTAATTGGAAAATTTAAATATTACTGTCGAATAATATATTTTTCAGTCTAATATACATATTTTTTCAAAAATAGTATTGTGTTTTTTTTTTGTGGTGACGCATGGGTCATCAAAGTGATCGCTTAAACAATTAGAAATTAGAACTATTAGACGAGTATCTCTCATTGTATTGAAATAAATAATTCATTGAAAGCAGTAAGTTATATTTTCTTTCTTTTCTAAATCTAAACCTATTGTTTATAAATACACATAGGGACAATCAACCATCAATTTCTAACTGAATACTACGTAAAAAGTTAATCAAGAAAAGAATAAATTACAAGTTTGTATTTCAAAGAGGCTATAATGTACGTTCATTTATATAGAATAGCTTGCAAATTTGAGAATAAATGTTTTTATTAATTCGAATGAATTATCTAAAACATTACACTTTCATCGAAAAAAATTATCTATATGACATGAAAGTTTTAATTATTTGCATAACAGTGTGCAAAGTGCTGTTCAAAAATACATTGTATTATTGTGATGTTAGTAATTCCGTCAATGGTGTAGAGTGGCGTTAGTTCAGTAGTTATTTTACTGACCCACAACATCTTGTAAGGTTATTAGTTATGAAATGTCGGTGCGGGCTATGATTAATAGTTCAGGTCATCAGCCGGCCGCGGGATCACTCGACGACGACAATAGGTCCCGTGATTCATGTTTTACCGGCGATACATCATTTATGTATAAAATCAATTGAAGATACATTTTTTACTATTAAAGTTCACCGAGAGGGGTGTGGGAACGGGAGGGGGGGGGTAACGCCCCCAAAATTCCCGACCTACACAGCCAAACTAACCTTATTGAACATCAAAAATTTAATACAGATTGTAATGGTACACAATTCAATTATTTATACTGTTAGACATAAATCGTGCGGCGAATTGTTCAACAGCGAATTGACCCTCACGAATTGTCCGGCCTCCTTAATTAATATATCGATACCACAAGGTGCAGTACTTGGTTGCTTTCTGTTTCTCATCTATATCATTTTTATATGAAAATGCCCAAAATTTTACTAGTTTCGTTGTTGCTTTTGTGTAGCCTCCTGTTATGAACTCCACCGAAACACAATATCTCTTAAGTTCAACTTATTGGGCGATGCATATATTCAGAAAAAAACAAAATGAAGACTAATAATAAATAATAAACAAAACGTTAGAAGTGGGCCATGTGAGTCAGCTGTACGCATCTGGTGGTGATGCGTAATGTAGAGTTCTCTGTCCGTTGTAACACTTGGGTCAGAGCCATATCCTGAGTCATGGACGGGATCCCATAGGAGAGAACTAATCGGTTAAAATGCTCGGAATTTTATCACACATTATTATCACACTCGACGTGATATAAATTTTCAAAATCATGTCCTGGAAGTCCAGATACAAAATGACCTCACAAAGGCATTGTCTTCTTACTGAACTTCTTAAATCTTCGAAGATTTTCTGATGGTATTTCTTATATGAATTTCTATGATCGAACCCTCTAAAATCTCCGAAGATTTTCTGATGGTATTTCTTATATGAACTTCTATGATTGAATTTCTTAAATCTTCGAAGATTTTCTGATGCCATCATAAAATTTTCGGTGATTTAAGATGGTTCAATCATAGAAGTTCATATAAGAAATACCATAAGAAAATCCTCGAAGATTTAAGATGGTTCAGTCATAGAAGTTCATATAAGAAATACCATCAGAAAATCTTCGAAGATTTAAGATGGATCAGTCATAGAAGTTCATATAAGAAATATCATCAGAAAATCTTCGCAGATTTAAGATGTTACAGCCATTCAAATTCATTTAAGATGGTTCATTCATAGAAGTTCATATAAGGAACATTATCAGAAAATATTCGGAGATTTTGGTTGATATAATCTACTATACATGATGGTTGGGAAATATTACGGTGATTATAGATGTTTATAGGATGTTTTGGACAAGGTTGATATTTATCGAATATTATCTATAATCACGTAAGATCTAGCCCCCTATAATGTCTGTCCACCATAATCTTCTATGACCTCACCATAATATTTTCCTTGGGTAACGATATCGAGGGAATATTCCAGGAATTAGTGAAAATTAGTTGATCCCCTAAAAATATCGTAGGAATATTCCAGGAATTACTGAAAATTAGTTGATTCCCTATAGTTAATCCTCTAAAAAATATAAAAGAAACGATTATAAAAGAAAAAGAGAAATAATCTATGAAATATGAAATTATATTTATCGATGATAACCTAAAGATAAACTTGAGTTATCATATTGCATGAAGTTTATTAAAAATCCTACTTCTACTGTGTCCAGGATGGTCGAGTGATTAGCGTCGCAAGCAGAAGTCAACAAGGTGCTGGTTCGAGACCCGGAAACATCACTTCATTTCTTTCTCCATTTCTTTCCATTTAATTTGTATGTAACACTATGTATCATTCAACTAATTCATGTAAAGTCAAACGTACACGTACAAATGCAGTATATGCTA
The DNA here is from genome assembly GCA_947561585.1 of Caprella mutica. Classification (NCBI taxonomy): domain Eukaryota; kingdom Metazoa; phylum Arthropoda; class Malacostraca; order Amphipoda; family Caprellidae; genus Caprella; species Caprella mutica. The sequence goes on along the minus strand of CANNZV010002012.1, from coordinate 86,371 downwards.
GGAAATATTAATTTTGGTATTCTTCTATGATAATGGGTGAAATCATCTGATAGTATAGGAGATTCCCCCCTTTAATTATAGGATGTGAACATGGTAGAAAACTTGGACATAAGCACCCCCAATTCTCTTCTATGATTATGGTAGAAAGACTCTTTTAATATCCCAAAATCTTCCATGATTATGGGTGAAATCATCTGATAGTATAGGAGATTCCCCCTTTTAATTATAGTAGTGAACATGGTAGAAAACTTGGACATAAGCACCCCCAATTCTCTTCTATGGTTATGGTAGAAAGACTCCTTTAATCTGCCAAAATTTTCTATGATTATGGGTGAAATCATCTGATAGTATAGGAGATTCCCCCCTTTAATTATAGGAGTGAACATGGTAGAAAACTTGGACATAAGCACCCCCAATTCTCTTCTATGATTATAGTAGAAAGGCTCCTTTAATCTCCCAAAATCTTCTATGTCCACCCCTATAATTTTCTCCCTGGGACGTGTTGAAGACTTCATTTATTAGCAGATATAGAGTGAATCACTATAATTTACCGATCGTTATTACAATATTATGAGCAAAACAGTAAACAAACAATATAGGTATATCTAAAATTTTATGAAAGTAGATTAGAACAAAACAATGCAGAAAAATCTGAAGTGTAACTATTCAAAATGACCCCTCTTTTGCCTTGATCATTTCAGTAAGCCGCATGAGCCGCAGCAGTACCGTACAGTTTCTAAGCTCAAATTTTACCAAGTTTTGGTCAAATGTTTCTTCAATTTGGCCACATCGCTGTAGAAGACTTTAGAAACCTCATTTTGTAAAATGGAAAAAATCGCAAAATCCATTGGATTAATATTGGGACTTCAAGGAGGCTAAATATTCGTGTTTTCTCCCTGCATGAGTGCTACAATTTGTTTGTTCAGTTGTAATCAAAGAAAGAAAAAATTGTAACAAAGAGCAATGAAAATTATAAATGTTTTCAAGCTATAAACGAAACCCTGCATATGTGCTAATACAGATTGTACAAACTCCTGATTTCCTTATTAATTCTTGCAAATTTTAATATTTTTATATCATATTTGTTCTTTCTTTTTAGAAACATTTCGTATGATGTGTTTCGTACAAATATTTTGACATCGTGTTTAGGATTTTCTATTTCATCAACTTCCATAGCGTAAAAATTAGAATTTCCTCTTTTCATTTCACTTTTGGAATATACATCAAAATCATTTAAGATTCAGGAAAAAAAAAACTCAGCCCAGTGTGTAAAAGGAAAAGGATTTATCTATTTGTTTAATTCTTTTCTCACACTGAATGTTAGATAACTGCTTTACTCTATAACCTTTTAATTGATTCTATTGAGTTCATTCCATTCATTGTGCATTGTATATGAGCATTGTATATGAGCATTGTATATGAGCATTGTATATTGTATACGAGCTAAGAAGATTAGTTGAGTCCCGTCTTAATCTTCTATGGCCTACCATAAATTTTCATTACATGATATTTTTGTCAATTGTGAAATTACAATAAACCTGCTTTAAGTGGGAATGTGTTTTTTTAATCTTTTTTTTTTCTCTGATAATAATTTAAAAATTATATAATACAATATTTTTTTTACTAATAATACTATTACACAATTTTTTCTTTTATGGAAAACCGATTTTTTCGGAAATTTAAATAATATCCTTAACTTAAAGATATACTCTAGGTACCATAGGGTTTTTAAAATATCATCTTTCTAAGTTAGAGTGATATATAAGCGTTAACTTTCATAATTATCTTTGATTTGTGTCACTCTGTATATTCAAATTGTTAAATATTCAAATTAACACATACAACCTCCATATTCTTCATGTTCAAATTATTCAACATGAGTATTCACAGTGAAGTGTCTTGATTGCAGCTTGTCTACTGGTGGAAATAAATAACTAATATATTTTGTAGAGTTGAATGCAGTGGCACTTGAATATTCTTTATATGACAGTTACCTCATTCCAAATTACAACAGTGCTATGATAAACCATCAGTTGTGAACAGGTGGGAAATGGTAATTATTAAGTGTCTGAACATTCTCGGCAGTAATCGTATTGAAACTTTATAAGCAATTTTTGAAGAAAATTTTTTTAAATACCTCTTAAAACTTTATGTAGGTATTGTACGGCAAAATTATTTTTATTTATTTTTTAAACAATTTTTAAACTTTAAAATAATATATATAATAAAATGTATGTATATATAAAACAGTTTGTGCGCAGTATCGAAAAATTCAGTTAATCTTGCGTTTCCTAATTTGTCATTCGCACGTCACTGATCATGTATAACATGCCTAGTTATTATAAATCTATAATGAACTCGAGTCAAGAAGATTAAGAAGTTCTCCAACATATGTAATTAATCTTCTTTATCTATCTGTCTCATTACTCATTCATTACTTCATTTCAGTATAGGAAATTTAATTCAAATTTCCTCTTTAAATAATATTCATTCCAAATATTCATTCTGTCAACCATTTAAACTTCACGTTAAGCGGTAATAAAAATTTAATTCACAACAGTAGAAATGTTGGAATCTAATCTGTGGAGCTTTAAAAATGCCAGGCTTCTCATATATTTTCACTGAAATCTTATCTACGACGATGAATGATCGATCGAATTTTCAATCCTAATTTAGAGTAAAATTTAAGCATCGATCGCAATAAGCGGCTCTCGTAGATTATTTTCAACAATAGTTTATTAAGAAATCATGTATCAATTTTAAATATTTTACCACATAAAATACATATAAAAATTATATCCCATTATTACCATTCAGAAGACGTTAACATGATAATATTTTTCACAATTGCTAAAGGATCGTAATCAGATTTCCCTTCACTGACTTCATTACAGAGATGGAATTTCATTTTAACTTCTAGCCTTTACTTTCCAGTAATGTGTCTGGATGTGAGGAAGAGAGAACTTTTCCAATGAAAATAACACCATTACTATGAAAATCGACAAATTCTGCAACGGATCTAAATAACTTAGATTCATATTCAAAAAAGTATAGTGAAACAATTTGATAGACCAATGATTATTGTTGGCCAGTTAAAAAAACAACTATCCTGAACATGGTATGTTATTTTTTTTATTTACAGCTAATTAATATACTGATAAAGTTGATGTACAATCTCATACCTTTACTTCGATATTAAGTAAACCTTTTAGGAAAATCCAAATTGGCAATGTTTTCCCAATATCGTTATAATATTGGCAATGTTGTACCAATATTGGTAATGTAATTAATTTTATAACAATAATAGAAATGTTGTACCAATATTGGCAATCTTGTACCAATATTGGTAATGCTGTAGCAATATTGGTAATGTTTTACCAATATTGGCAATCTTGTACCAATATTGGTAATGTTGTACCAATATTGGTAATATTGTACCAATAGTAGCAATGTTGTTCCAATATTGGCAATGTTGTTCCAATATTGGCAATATTGTACCGATATAAGCAATGTTGTACCGATATAGGCAATGTTGTACCGATATAGGCAATGTTGTTGTTTCAATATTGGCAATGTTGTACCAATATTGGCAATGTTGTACCAATATAGGCAATTTTGTACCAATATTGGCAATGTTGTTCCAATATTGGCAATGTTGTACCAATATTGGCAATGTTGTACCAATATAGGCAATTTTGTACCAATATAGGCAATTTTGTACCAATATTGGCAATGTTTTACCAATATTGGCAATGTTGTATCAATATTGGTAATGTTGTTCCAATATTGGCAATGTTGTTGGAAGAATACTGGCAATGCTGTAAAAATATTGGCAATGTTGTAAGAATATCATCAAAGTTGTTAAAATATTGAGGCAATTTTGTCCCAAAACATTGTTATCTAAGATGAACATGCATGTTCAAAATATTTTCTTCGTGATAAACATGTTTCTTCATATATACATAATATATGAAGTGACTTCAAAGTCAGAATACACCAGTTTATTTTAAATATTTTTTTGCGAGATCCTGCAGCTTAATTATGATAATGGATGACCAAAAGACGGATGACCAAAGCGACAGATTGAAAAGTTTTTGGTCCTTAAACTTTTAAGTTTCTGTTACCAACTACGAAAAAGTTTTCGCGATGAGATTACATTAAACCAAAAAATCTACCACATCTAAAGATACACGAAGATCACAAATGGTGCCACATGGAAAAATTAGGTTCTAGTTTGGTAAGGAAATAAATACTATTTGGATGTGTTTTTTTCTGTTTAAAATTAGTTTAGAATTATTATAACAGTTTACAATTACTATTAATATAATGAAAAGCAGTTTTAGATAACATTTTCAAAGGTTTCACAGTATGACTAATCCTTACCGAAGGATGAAGCAGATCACTTCTCGTTATTTCCAAAGTGATGTTTAATGCTTTTAGATTGTTTCAATATAGCTTTTAATATAACATATCGCGACGAAGATGCCTTAGGTTGAAAACATAGTAATGATATACGGTAGTGTTTGTATTCAAAGAAAACAATGTACACAGTAGGATATTTCATATTAGTTTGAAGTATTAGTCATACCAACTCCAATTCAGTTTATATGTAAATAGATGCTATTTGACTTATTTTCTTTTGTTCATTTGGACCTTTTCCTGACCTTGACCTTCTACCCGATCGCTCCTAAAATCTATTAAAAATGATTCCTGAATAATGACCAATAATTATTAATGACCCCAAAAATCATCAAATGGTTTGTCAATAATTAAAACTAGTCCCACCAAATCACAGGCTTTTTGGTTGAATTCTTTTTGAGTTAAGCGAATATCAAGATTACAAATAAATATATATTGCTGATCAAAAGAAAAACTCCTTGAATTTGCAAAGGCAAATAACCTATTTTATATCTGAACATCGAGATCCGTTTAGAAATTTAAATTTAAATTATTTTTATTTAATACTACCTTAAAATGTTACATTCCATTTCACCATTGAAAATGTCGGACTTGTTTTTTTTTTAATTTCAAATGTAGTAAACATGAATTGAACATATACTGACATTTGGAATTGTTCTCATTCAAAAAAGTTAACAACTTGTACAAAATATGATTAAAATGTTTTAGATAGAATATAGAGAATTAAAAATATAGAGAGAAATGTACAACATTTTTTAAAACAATATTCCAATAAAAAAAATCATTTTTTGGTTCCTTCGGAACCAAAAAGTTTGATGGCTTTAAAATTGGTTTAAAGGCTTGAAAATTATATATTACCATTTAAAGATTAAATTCATCTAAATTGGTTGTAAAAATACTGCATTAAAAATTGTTCTGAATCCCAATAATCTCATGAGATCTCATCAGATTTTGTGAGATTTAGAAGCTATTTCTAAAATTGCATTAGAAGATTGATTAAATGGAATAAAAGTCTCTTGAATGCCACTAGAAAACAAAAGGAAATAAACAGATCAATGATATATTTAGTCGATAAATATATCATCCTTATTCTGACTTAACTGCGATAGTGGATAATTATTTAAAACTTATTCAGACATAATTTCATGTAATTATTTTAATATTGAATAAAAAATAAAAAATTCAAATTTCTTTATATTTATAACTATAAGTTACGATCATACAAAAGAAGAAATGTGTATCTGTAATTATTTCACACTGTAAGATTTGAAAATAATAGAAAATAAAAGACAGTTATATGTAAAATTAGCATAATGCAGTAATTATTTTGTATGATCATCACAGTGTTCTCTGATAGTACATCATCACAGTGACTCTTTTCTCTGATAGTACATCATCACAGTGACTCTTTTCTCTGATAGTACATCATCACAGTGACTCTTTTTCTGATAGTACATCATCACAGTGACTCTGTTCTCTGATAGTATATCATCACAGTGACTCTTTTCTCTGATAGTACATCATCACAGTGACTCTTTTCTCTGATAGTACATCATCACAGTGACTCTTTTCTCTGATAGTACATCATCACAGTTACTCTTTTCTCTGATAGTACATCATCACAGTGACTCTTTTCTCTGATAGTACATCATCACAGTGACTCTTTTCTCTGATAGTACATCATCACAGTGACTCTTTTCTCTGATAGTACATCATCACAGTTACTCTTTTCTCTGATAGTACATCATCACAGTGACTCTTTTCTCTGATAATACATCATCACAGTGACTCTCTTCTCTAATAGTACATCATCACAGTGACTCTTTTCTCTGAGTGTATCTACATTAAGCTATTATTGTTTCTTCTGGTGAACAAGAAATTTCAGTTTTCAATTGAGAACAAAACTAAGAAGCTTTGACACTGAGCACGTATGACAACAATTTAGTAGGTAGAAATCTCTTATTTTTGTTCTTTAGAATAGAATTATTTACACTCTACTCCCACGACAATTAGTTTTCTTTGAAACGTAAATTTGAACAACATCTTCGTATATTGGAAACAAAACTTCGAATAGAATATCTTTATATGATATAGCTAGAACGGGGATACCTTTACGGCCTTTTGTAGTCTTTTTTTCTTGGGCCAATATTGGGACAACACTTGCAATATTGGGACAACCTTTGCAATATTAAGACTACATTGGCAATATTGTGACTACATTGGGCCACCTCATTTGTTTTTGGTTCATTTTGACGTTTTTGTGACCTTGCCGGTGACTTTTCTACTCGATCTCTCCCAAAATTTAGCCGATCGTTTCTAAAATTTGAACAAATTGCTCCTGGATTATGAAAAATCGGTATACCAAATTTCTGCCGATTTGGTTGATTATTTCTTGGTGTTATGAGTTTGACAAGATTACAAATAAATCAATAATAACACTCTAATAAAAGCATATACTTCTGCAATTTTGTTAATGGATTTTTATTGATGAAAAAAAATGAACATTAACTCATCAAGGCCCTATTATAATTTCCTAAAGATAGGATATTTTCGGGCAAGTTAAAAGAAATGAAAATTTACAGCCCAGATCATATTTTACATAAATAAAGAAAAACTAATGAAATCATGTAAGAAAAAAATGGAACACAGATATCACAATTATTAAATTAAAAACAAAGCATTGAACAGAAAGAAAGATTTAAATTTTATAAATATTTCAATCATCACGATACTGCTGTATATAAAATGACTTTAAAGTGACTTTGAATCTATTGATGAATGAAAAGTTAAATTTTGTTAATATGATACAGCAATATATAACATTTATATGTTTTTTAGAGCTATTCTAAAAATAGAAATGTTTGAAATATATGATACAAAAAACATTTTCATAATAAATTCCTTTTAAATATTTTTTTTCAACATTGAAAAAAATTTATTTCAAATTTTCCTTTACAATACCATTACGGAGACCAGGCTAATAATTGTCTCTGTTCAACCAAAATTTTCTGAATATTTATTACAAGTATAATTAATATAGAAACATGATGGTCCAGATTAGTCTATAAGTTTCTAGTGCATCAAAAGAACACATAATCAGAATATAAAGAAATCTAAGACATGTAATTAGCTATATTTTTCCAACTTAGACTTCTTAAAGGGCCGTACACACGCAGGGTTTTTTCAGTCTTTCCACCGGACTTTTTGCTAAGCTCCTCCCACTTTTTCCACGAGACTTAAATTTGGCACCGAAAGTCCGAGACTTTTCAACAACCTTCATGTTCTATTGTTTTCCCCCAATCAAGAGATGCAATTTTCGAAATCTTCGTATAGCTAGTGTCAACTCATAAAATATATTGTAATAACACGATTGGTGTTCATTTTTAGCCAATCTTTGCTCCATCCATTTCTTTACCTTTGAGGTAAAGAATTCTCATATTTTCCTTTTTATAAAAGACTGCCAGTAAAATTATAATAGTATATAATGTTTCTTTAAACTTTTTTTTAGTAAAGTATATTTTAGTAAAATATCATATTACTATCTTTATATTATTTATTTCAACATATTACCTATTAGCTAATACCTTTATTTTATTTATTATAACGCAATACATATGGTACCTAGTACCTATACGTATTAATACCTTTACCTAAACTTTATATAATAGCTAAATTACATTTGTTGAGTGGATTAGGTTAATCATTTAATCAAATGAAGCGAAAATAATCTCGGTTAGTTTATTACTAAATATTGTAATAAACTTCATAAAAAATTTCAAACTAAGGTAATTAGTAACTAAATAATCTTAGTAATCTAGGTAGGTATGTAGTTCTCTAGTAATTAATTAATCTGGGTAAAAGTAACCAACCTATATAATTAGTAAATAACTAACCCAGGTAAATGGTAATTAGTAATTTTAACTATCATAGGTAGTTAACAGTTACTAACTACCTAGGTTAGTTACCTAGTTTAAAAAAATGGGGGAGGGCTTATGTCGCCGATATGAGTAGTTACTTTTGCAAGACATGTAATTCCACGAGATTAAAAAGTCAATCCACGTGTGGACGCTATTGACTTTTGAATCAAAAGTCTGGAGGAAAAGCGGAGAAAAAAGTCTGGTGGAAAGACTTAAAAAACCCTACGTGTGTACGGCCCTTAAGATTACTTTTGAATCTACCTTGCTGCTTCCAGAATTTAATACCTATATAATCTATAGAACATTAGGATTTAGATTACAGATCTATAGATCTAAAGAGATTCTATGTACTTTATTCGAACATTAAAATAGAATTAAGATTGTTCTGAGTATTATGGATGGATATTAGAATAATGAAGGGAATGAATTCCAGAGTTTATCTCAATGACTCGACTCCCAAATTCTGTAATGGGATTTAAAATGCTATGACGTCATGTGTGAATCCTTATCGCGAAAATGTTTTGGACATCTCCGCGTAAGGACGAGAGGAAGGGATTAAAGGATTGGTGGTAACGCTACTGAGGGACTGAAAGGAGAGGAACAACTTAGATAACAGATGTGAGAGGAAATATACTGCATTAACATGTACCCAGTCTGTAAGTGTATGATCGGGATATTGTCTTCATTGAAACAGATAATAGTGGTTGGATTTTATCGGGAAATAACACAATTTCAGCACATTATTGTCAGGATTGTTAGATGAAGGCTAGATAATAGTTGTTTAAAAATGTATGATAATTTAAAATTAACTTTTCGTTGAAATAATTTATTTTGGTAGTTAGATGATCAAAAGCAGACAATTGGTGATTATGTTTTTGAGATACTTTTAGAGTTTAATTGAAAATATTCTAAAGGATTAGTGTTGAATGTAAATCCAGGGTAAGGACAATAATGAATAATGGTAGAATTCTACATGCGTTAAACATAAATTCTAACGAAATAAAAGATCAATTTTTCCATCTTATTGAGTACATTTCATGACCAAAATTCATTGTATCACTTTAATTAAGTGGGAAAATTTAAGAATTTTTTATGTTAAAAATGTTATCATATAATATTTTTTCTCAAAAAGAACTAAGTAATTGAATTATTAATAGATTCATATATTGAAAGGCACTATTGAATCACAGCTAAATATAGCTTTACCTAGTTATTTTATTTATAATTCACTTAATGTAAACAATTGGTAGCTTTCGTATATACAATAAGGGTCTTCAATTATTTAATACCTAAATTGTTTTGATAAACTATTAGACTTTGCTTGGAGATTTTTCATCTATTTATTCCGCTCATTGTCAATTTTTGTTATCAATATATCATATATTTACCGAACTATTAAATGAATTGATTTAATATTCATTATTCCCATCTAAAAGGAAAAGTAACAATTACCAGATAGGAATTAAAAATCGGTTGAAAATTTCATTATTAAAAAAACTAGTAAAGCATTAGGATATATATATATATTTTTTATGAGATTTTTTAATGGTGACTAATTGATATTTTCATCCGGTTTTTAATTGGAATTCAAGGAGAATTCTTTTAATACGTATAAAACCTGTAATTTAAATATTAATTTTTAACTATTTTTATGCTTCGTAATTCAATAGAAACATATCTTCCTTAAAAATCATGATTTCAAACTTTCTATCTATAGGTTTCATAATTTTTTAAATATAGGCATCATCATCCAAATTTTTTTTTTTTTAAATTAAAATAGCATATGTATCTTCTTTTAATAAATAATTATTGTAAATAATTACCGTAAGGGTCACCTCTGATCCCAATTTCTTGTGTTTGATATTTTCTCCCCTCAGTGTAGAGTTAGCTACGGTAGAGTGAGGGAAGAGGTGTCAGACGGGAACAAGCAAATAGAAAGCGTGGGGAGACGAGTGGAAGAGGGTAAAAAATACTAAATCAACTTTTTCTTCCAAGAAAATAATTTTAAAAAATTCAAGAAAGGAGTAAACTATTTTTTTATTTTGTGATATTAAATTTTCTTTTTCAATCTAATATTAAATATTATGCATGGTCGTACGTGGAAGAACTATTAAAAATCATATGGCGCATGTTATTTTTCATTTGTTTAATTTTTATAATTGAAAAATAAAACAATTAAAAGATCGTACGTGGTAAAAGGTAAAATAAATTGATAAAAATTATTTTTTATAATAATTTTTATTTTTGCAATATTCATTCCAATGTAAATAAAAATTAATGCAATATTGTACGTGGGAGATGCTAAAAGATGAGATCAAATATGATTTTTATATTACTATTATTACAGTATGCCATTTTCTATTTTGTTCAAAGTAAAGCAAACTATATGATGGATCATACGTTTATAGCCTCCATAAATTAATATCGTTATAAAGCGATAAAATAAGTTTTATCGGTTATCACATAGCCACTATAATATAAAGAATAAATTGAAAAGAAATTTAGAATATCAATGGGGAATATAGTGTATTTAAATTAATACAATCTAAAACCTCAATTGAGATTATATTATATGAAATAATAGTAAAGAAATAGTTTTAAATATGAAAACTTTTTTATCTAAATTTTATTTCATTTCATTATTGTTCAATATTCATCATTAATCATTAATATTCCTGTTTTATAATCATTAATCACACAATATTTGTATACAATATTTATTCAGCAAGTTTTGAACAATATAAATAAAATACTGTTTATTTGATATGTAATTTAACTTTCTTCTTTTAAATTAAAAAGCTTTATAGAATGTATATAAAATGCATATAAGTTATAATTAAATCTTAATGAAAACTAGTAAAAAGGATATGTTTATAATAATATAATTGAAACGATATAGATATTTTTTTGTCATTTTTAAAAATATTTTTTGATATTTTTCTATTACTTTAAAAATATTGTTCATCAATCATCGTGTCAAATTATACTAGTCGTAATTCCTATAATATTTTATACAATCATAAAAAGGAATCTAAATAATACCATTTATCATTAAAATATACTATTTTAACTCATATTTATTGTTTAAGTCCTTTATTTTTTATGTGACTAATTCGTCACACACGGTCGTAAAGGGTTAAATAAAAATTATCTATATATTTCATTTTAACACATAGATCACCCATATTTAAAACAACAGCATCTACTTAAATCTACGTAAGTTTTACAAAGGAAGTATTATTGGATTGAAATATGAAATTGCTAGATAAGTAATATATAAATTTATTCAGTCATATCAAGATTATTTTTTGGTTTGTATAGCTTAGGAGCTAGACGAAGTATTGTATTAAAATATTGGCAAAAAAGAACAAATAGGGTAAAGCTACTATCTAACATTGGTTGGTTAAGGGACTGAGTTGTAGATAGATACTTTACCCACGAAAAATGAAGCCTGATTGAGCGAAGCTAATATGGTGAGTAAATAATTCGAGTGATAGTTAGATTCTTTATCAGATATGCCCTTAATATAACTAAAGAAACTTATTCAAATGATAGATAGATCCTTTACCATATATACCTACGTATTAACGAATTTAAAAAACACTGATTGGAACTATGTAAAACTTTAAGTATACCAAATTGGTCACATATATAGTTAAGATTCTCTTCGATCGAAACCTTGATAATAATATAAAAATATGGATTCGGCTCAATTGAATAAATACAGAATCCATTCGAAAGAATTCCTTCGTGTATTTTGTACCCAATATTATACCCACTATTATACGACAGCGAGAGGTTTGCATCGAATTGAATTATTTTAACGATGCACTTATTTTTTATGAATCGTGTAAAGAAAAAACAGCTTTCAAATTCTGAAGAATTCTTCTATATTAAAATCATAAAAATCCTAGTAATTCGTTCAATACGAAGAAATATGTTGGAACGCTAACGGTGATGAAAACGTTTATAACATTATATCCATTTTTGATGATCAAGATAATTGTAGTGAATGATGTGATGAGCCTCGTCCGTTTCAGTTCAATATACGTACGAATAACTTTTTTTTAAGGACAAATATACATTAATAATGATCTCTAGGGTAGAATTTCAATTACTAACACGAATTAAATATGATGTTCTTATTAACATAATGTGTGAAATTAGCAGTAGACTGATTCGGCAATTTCTTAAAAATATCTTACTAAATTGTACGAATGATTTGCACTATATTGGAGGTTAGCAGAAAAATTAAATCTAATTATTATTAATCACCAATAAAACTAACCGAAAATTGTTTGCTATCCCTATATTTCAATACCACTTACTCTTGCTCACATGGCTAGGTTAACACATATCTAAAGGTAAACAATAAAATAGTTACAAACTAGTAATAACTACCTAGTAGCATAAGACTTTCAAAAATTAAATATAAAATACCTATTGAATTTAAAAATGTTTTTGTGCAGTACTCAAAAAAGTATTAGATCATTTTCCTAGTTAACACTGAAAATAGTTCTATCTTTCTAAAATTCATATATGTAACGGGCATGGGTATATGTTCTCTAAATATATATATATATATATATTTATGAGGAAAGACTCAAACAAATATATAATTAAATGCTATCCTGATGGCTGGAAATAATAAAATATTAAAATAAATTCATTTTGTAGATAAATGTTTGTTTACTCCACAAATTTTGCACATATTTATGATGCGTTTCAATAATAACAACTTATAGAAATTTTCATCTGGCACTTAATTCGAATCTTGTATATAATTGGCAATGCAAAAAAAAAAATTCTTATTTGAAGTGAGAAGAAACCTATTTTCTTAACGATACAATTCTAAGATTCTGCACATGCTGTAGCCATTTTTTCTATTTTTTCTATTGTGTTTTTTTTAAATTTTTTCTTTCCATTGTTCTTTGGTTTACTTGGCAAACTGATGGTAATTAGTTTTATTTTGACACCACAGAATAAGTTTAGTAATTAGCTAAGTAGAGGTACGGGATGAAATTATAAGATGGAACGGGTTGTTTCGATATATTTAATTTATTGATTTTTTTAACTTCTAATTCTTCGATATCCGCAAAATATTCTTGTTTCTTCACAGATTGTCTAAGAGAATTTATATAAATAAACTGTTAAAGGTTGTTGATCCACATCTTGTTCGAATGTTATTCATGATGCAATGACTAAAAATAATAATAGAGAGGAGACCATCTTGTTAGGACTGAATTTCTCCTTTGAATTATTCAAAAAGGAAACATTTTGAATAAAAGATTTCGCAGAACAGATTCCCATTGAATTGAATATTCATGAAATTAAATGACAGGTTAATATATTCCATACGGATATTTCAGTGAGAAGAACACAATCTGTTGAAGAATGGGCATCTGAGAATTCTTATATATATGTTCCACGCAATTTTCCTATTTTACACAATCTCAAAAATGCTCTGCGCGTTTTTAGGATCATGAAAATGTGCGATAATCTCGAGATTGTAGCACATTATCAAGATCCAGAAATCGCACTTCTCATTCTCGAGATTGTGCAAATCGGCAAATGGCGCGGCACATTTATATTCAAAAATTATATTTGAAATAAATCATGAAACCTAGAAATATATGTTTTATTTCAATATATAATTTATAATCCTAACATGAATTGGAATGTTCTGTCGATTTGATTTTATGATTGAGAAAATAATTGTTAACATGGCCTTCGTTTCGATGGAATCTAAATTGGTGAAATATTCTCTTTTGTAGTTTAGAAAGTATTTAGTATTTTTAATTGGATGCATTCCGTCTGGATTTGTAGGCTGACGAATAATTTAAATCATAATTTAAAACTGTGTATAGTAAAGTACCAACTACCAGATGTGAATTAAATGCAGAATCAAAATTAAATAGTTTATTATTAAAAAGTGACAAAAAATATTTTAAAATACACGAATGGACCTTTTTTGTTTGACGGGCACGAATGAAATTATTAAAATGTACTTGTATCATAGATAATGATTCATTGAACTATTTAGTTAGAAAAGCTTGAAACAGAGTTGCCTATCATTCTTCGATAAGTGAAATGTTTCATTCCTCTTGCTTCTCCTTTTAGATCGTCAACGCGCTTTCAAGTTTGCTGTACATGGCACCTGTTATAGGATCGACACAATTTTCTTAATGGTTTACTATTAAATGTATAAAATCATAACAAGGAATGATTTAATATTATCACGTGCTTTCCACATGTAATGTATATCGCTTATAATCGACGTTCCAGGAATAATATTTGCCTTTATACATACAAGTTCCAAGAGTTAATCGTTCTATACCTCGGTTCAACGAAATATGCTTTATAGGAAAAACTGGAAATGAACTTTCTTAGAGCATTTCTTCTCGGTTAAACTTTCTTTTCGAATAGAGAGTTCAACAATTTCAACTATTTTATTTTCTCCACCGCCTTTCTCATGTAATTTTGAATTTTTACTGTGACTTAGGTTTAGTTCGTTCAGAAAATAGGTTTCTTCTCACTTCAAATAAGAAATGGATTTGGTATCACATGATAATTGTGTACTCTTTTGTCCATGAATGTATTATTCAAATAACTACATAAATAGGCAAATGTGAGCCTTCAAGCTGGCTCTAGGACAACTGCCATGCGGACAACTGCCATGCAATTATTATAATTTTTATTTTGGGAGAATTGTAATGCACTTGTAAACCTAACATTTTTTGAAATTAATTTAATGTGAAGAATATTATTATTTTAACCTAAAATTTTAGTATAAAAATGTTTATTGTATAGTAAGAAATTGTGAATGAAGAAGCATTGAAATTAATACTGAAGTAATACTAGATTTCTTTCTTTGTTACAATCATTTTACGCCTTAAATAATCAAATGGTTGACAAAAAGATTGAAATCTATAGATACAAAACTTTTTTTCAAACATTTCGGAATACAGAGAATAGTACAAACATAAACTCTACAGGTAAAAATTTTCAGTGAGTGTGGTTTTGCATCTTACTATTTTAGAGTTGCTTTCACACAACACTGGGCATATATGAGTTAACTAAAATGTTGATTTGTTATTAGTATAATAATAAATTTAATAGAACATATTTCAGTAATAATAATTCTCATATTTTGACACTTTTCAAATATTTATAAGACATGTTCCTGATCGGTGGGAGCTAGAAACAAAGAAACTATAGAAAAACAAATTCAAATTTCAAAGTTACTGAGTGAAGCGTTCTTTGTAAGAACTTTTTAACCTAGAAATAAGATTATACTACTTCAGTTTCTAATCCTGAATCTAGCAGAAAAGTTTGTTTTTACAAATAAAAAATAATAATTAACCCAATAAAAATTCTTAAGTAGTTAAATGCAAAATCACACTCACTGGAAATTTTAACCTGTAAAGCTTGTGTTTGTACTATTCTGTGTATTTTAAAATGTTCGGAAAGAAAGTTTTTCATCTATAGATTTTTCACTTCTTGTCAACCATTTGATTGTTTATGGAGCTAAATGGGTTAAATTTGATATAAAAAAGAAATGAATTTAGTATACTTCAACTTCAAATTCTGAATCTTCCGTCAATACTAATTTTTAGCACAATTGCGGACTATACGATTAATATTATACTTAATTTTTAGGTTAAGATAATAATATACTTCACAACAAATTAATTCCATGAAAGGTTAAATTTACCAGTGCATTAGAATTCACCCAATATAATATTATGATATATTGCATGGCAGTTGTCCGCATGGCAGTTTGTCGTATGGCAGTTGTCCACTATGGCAGTTGTCTGCATGTCAGTTATCCGCATGGCAGTTGTCCGCATGTCAGATGTCCGTACACCCTTCAATCCTTGCGCACTGGTTGTTATATTCTGCAATTGTTTTGTTGCATCTCTACTTTCGTTCATTATAATCAATATTCATTTCGTTGTGATTTTTGCAAAGCTTTTTCTTGTGTTTTATTTCTTTGTTCAGAATACAGATTTTTCCAAATCCAGTTTAGATTATAATCCTCATCCATCGTTGGCCCCCAACCTGAGCGGTTATTTTAACGCAGCGGGATATTATCGCAGATGCATGGCCAGGACACACGAGCGACTTTTTGCGGCACTCATGACGTAACGCTGTAGGTATATATTTGGATATTTGTAAAGCATAAACATCTTGGCAACAATCTTAAATATAAATACTTTGGTACCTATTCCTATTTCATGAAACTAGTAGAGACTGGATAATATCAAAGGAAACAGTCTCCGCATGATTATAATTTCTCAAATCACAGTCATCTATTCTCCTATATTATTTTCAAATTTTATAAATTTGTCAAATTGTACCCAGACCTATTTGAAAATGTTTACAAGAATTCAAATTAGTAAAGTTTTTTTTTGTACATGTGAAATTAGTTAACTTTCAAAATTTAATAACAGACACACTTTTATTTGAATATACACGTAAACTTTATAAATTATCAGTAAATTTAACATTACATATATATCTAAAACTATCAATTATTATGTTGTCTTGTGGTTGAATATTATATTTTAAAAAGTAATTGATATCGTACTTGGCTTCTTTCATCATAATTTGAAAATAATTTTAATTAGTACAAGTATAGGTAACCAATACGTATCGGTGCATCTCTACTAATAACTTACCATTGCTTTTGAAAGATGCGGCAACAAACCGTCCGTACATGCGCACCCGCACGTTGATTAGATAGAATTGACTGGTTATGTGACCATCAACGTGCGATAAAAAAACGCACTACCCTGCGTCTAAATTTGGGCAGATTTTAACCGCATGACCAAAAGACCCACATACATTAGGGTAAATACTATTTTAGGTCCATGCGATAATTGCCGCATGGCAAATTCCGCTTGTATGCAGTTTTAAAAATAGCTTTTAGAAATATATATTTAGAGTTGAAAAAAAGTCGGTCTTTAGGCATCCATTCAGTATCTATAATCTATGATGCAAGTATATAAACATTTTCTTATGTTTATAAAGGCTGCTTCACACATCACCGGGATCTGTCCGGCACGTCACCGGTCCGTCTCCGTCACTCTCCCCTCAGTGATTCGGTGTCAGTGAACAAATATATCGTTACATTAATTTCAACGGACACATTCACACAGTACCGGCCTTCCTCAGTGATAAAAAATCACTGACTGGTGACGTCCCGGACGAATCACTGTGCTGTGTGAAGCAACCTTTAAACCGAAAAAGTTCATAGAAAAATATTTGAATATATTTGAGTGCTCATACTCAAATTCTTTTTTATCGATTACATATTAGAAATTTCATTTGCATTTGGAAATTCCCCTATGAACATTTTCTCTGGTTCCTATTTCCAATAATATAATTCCTAAATATATTCCATGACCATCCAATATAGCTTAGCTACTAAATTTCTCTCATCCCTTTTTAGCGGAAGGGTTTATCCTCACTTTTTCTAAAGTCTGTGGAGGATTTTGCCGCTACGAAATGTAGGTAATTTATACCGACACTTCAGTCGAACAGAAATTAGAGAGCGTGAAAACCCGCTGTGTTATCTATGGCTTCCGAAAAGAAAAAATAACTAAATAGAGTCTCAAAGTGTTCGGCACTAAAGATTTACTATTCTGACGTCATTCCATCCACTGATTAACTAGTTGTTCTGACGTCATTTTATTCACTCATTAATTCGCTATTCTGACGTGATTTTATCCACAGATTAATTTGATATTCAGACGACATTCAATCCACAGATTTAATTCTTTACTCAATCTGAAGATTGATTATGAAATCAGTTTCCGAATGCAAATTTAATGTTCAATTTCAATCACCCAGCTGATATGATTTAAAAAAATATTACGAGCTTCAGCCTGCAAACCAAATTATAAATCTGAGAAATTATACATAAGATATCGTAAGTGAAAAATTGATTACAGTCATCGTTTCATGGTTGAGATGATTAATTGATTAAGCTAGTCTGAGGCCGGTCTGCTAAGTAATTATTATCATTTTTCGCACTGGCTACCACGATGCAGCACACAAATTATTATCTCGTAAATCAAAGCTGCTACCTCTGACTTGGAGTTGTTTAGAGGTTTGCTGTCTTGGGAATCTTTATCACCCTGCCTATTGTCTCTGAAGTCAGGGTAGGGGTGGGTATTTATTTACATCTATTTATTTCTAAATAGAGGGTTGGCAGGGTATTTATTTACATCCAGTTGAATCAAAATAGAGGGTTGGATAGAAGATAATAGAGAGTTGGATAGGGGATAATAGAGGGTTGTATAGGGGATAATAGAGGGTTGGATAGGGGATTATAGAGGGTTGGATAGGGGATAATAGAGGGTTGGATAGGGGATAATAGAGGGTTGGATAGGGGATAATAGAGGGTTGGATAGGGGATAATAGAGGGTTGGATAGGGGATAATAGAGGGTTGGATAGGGGATAATAGAGGGTTGGATAGGGGATAATAGAGGGTTGGATAGGGGATAATAGAGGGTTGGATAGGGGATAATAGAGGGTTGGATAGGGGATAATTGAGGGTTGGATAGGGGATAATAGAGGGTTGGATAGGGGATAATAGAGAGTTGGATAGGGGATAATAGAGGGTTGGATAGGGGATAATAGAG
The DNA here is from genome assembly GCA_947561585.1 of Caprella mutica. NCBI lineage: Eukaryota > Metazoa > Arthropoda > Malacostraca > Amphipoda > Caprellidae > Caprella > Caprella mutica. Next base: position 67,385 of record CANNZV010002012.1, on the reverse strand, counting down.
GGTTGGATAGGGGATAATAGAGGGTTGGATAGGGGATAATAGAGGGTTGGATAGGGGATAATAGAGGGTTGTATAGGGGATAATAGAGGGTTGGATAGGGGATTATAGAGGGTTGGATAGGGGATAATAGAGGGTTGGATAGGGGATAATAGAGGGTTGGATAGGGGATAATAGAGGGTTGGATTGGGGATAATAGAGGGTTGGATAGGGGATAATAGAGATTTGGATAGGGGATAATAGAGGGTTGGATAGGGGATAATAGAGGGTTGGATAGGGGATAATAGAGGGTTGGATAGGGGATAATAGAGGGTTGGATAGGGGATAATAGAGGGTTGGATAGGGGATAATAGAGATTTGGATAGGGGATAACAGAGGGTTGGATAGGGGATAATAGAGGGTTGGATAGGGGATAATAGAGGGTTGGATAGGGGATAATAGAGATTTGATAGGGGATAACAGAGGGTTGGATAGGGGATAATAGAGGGTTGGATATGTGATGAAATACATCTATTAACCATTTACTGAGTGGTTTACCAATGTTATTTTAATGTGAAATTTAAATTAATAGACATTGGAATATTGAAATTTTAAATACCATATATTAGATCTAAATAGAAAATGGTTTCCTGTTGCAGTCCAATTGTTGTTGCTGTTGCAAATTAAAATATTATTTCAATAAAATCTGAGGAATTTCACCAAAACTTCAATTCTGATTTCGTCAATATTTAAAGTTTCTCTTTGTAAAAGAAAAATAGATCTTTAACAAATACATCTGAAATATCTTCTGAATAAACTGTACAGAACTAAAAAGTTATTGGATTTAATTAATACAACTTATACCAAAAATGGATGCATTTCGCTGAGGTTTTTATAGTTTAATTTCAATTAAGATTTACATTTTAGTCATTCTCTAAATCTATATGAAGGGATTTATGATTTTCATTAATCTGTTCGTTTATTAGAATATTTTCATTGCATAGATAACAGGAAAAAATAATTAGCTTATATTATGAAGTTGTACCTAGTAATTGATGATCGATAATTTAGTTATAATTTTCATAGTAAATGTATAATTGAATCAATGATCACATTTTCAATACATATGATGATGTATATATCCAACGTAGTTTCTTTTACTAATAAATTTTCTTATAGATTTTAATAATTCCTTCAATTGTTTAAAAAATTAATATATATTGTTTAAACAATCAATTTTCATCAAGAAATAAACAATTATTATTTTCATCAAGAAACTAATTATAACGATAATAATTACCCTCAATAAATAAATAATAATAATTTTCATCAATAAATCTATAAGAATAATTTACATCAAGACTTTCCCCTTGCAATCGTTTGTATATTTAATATTGCACGGAAAATGCAGACCAGAACGAAATATTTATATTTGACTTTTATATTCAATTAAGTGTTATTAAGTAAATCTTACTTAAAAACACATGGGACCTGCCACCTCTTCATTTCCCTCATTAATATTCATTAAGTTATTCTGATACTTTAAAGGTAGAGCATTAGTTGGAATATTAAAAAAAAATCAAATTTTTCTTTAATATTAATATTCTGTTATATTTAAATGGAATCTTAATGATATATTATTAACAGATCAAATTAAATATAATTTATAATATAAACACAATTAATTAATAACTATTTTAGAATTTTCTTGTTCAAGCATATTTAATTTTATTTATATGGAATCTTATTGATCCTTAAATTAAAACTAAAATAATTAATTAATCCTTCATATTCAATATAAAATATGTTAATTGTTACGTATTGTAATCTAATTAATAGTTATTGGATTGAAATCATTTAATATTATGCTATTATACATCAGTTGAATTAATCAATAAAATTTTATAAAGTTTTTAATTGTATCCCTTCTAACTGCATTTCTAATTATTATGAAATGGTCTGAATTCCTTTGTAAGTTATTTATTCACCTGGAAGTTCAGTTTGTTATTTTTATCGGGAGTTTACACTCATTGCTTTTAATAACTATAAATAATTATGTTGATAGCTTAATAAATGGTAAGGGGTCCATTATCTTTAAATCAGTCAGTTTTGTTGGTTTACCTTCCTAATTATATAGTTCCTTTCTATTTTTGCGAAGTGGTAAAATGTTTTAGTAACAAACACTGCAACCATTAATTCTTGTTCATTTCCTAACAGTTTACCTAAGATGTCATAGAGAAATGATATTGTATAAAAGATAATGTAAAAGTGGATATGTAGCCAATGTCAGTTTTAGTCATATAATAGGGAAGTAACAACATCTTATAGGGCTGGTAAAGGCACAGTATGCAGAATAGGGAAGTAAGATCATCTTATAGGGCTGGTAAAGGCACAGTATACAGAATATGGAAGTGACAACATCTTATAGGGCTGGTAAAGGCACATTATACAGAATAGGGAAGTAACATCATCTCATAGGGCTGGTAAAGGCACAGTATACAGAATAGGGAAGTAACATCATCTTATAGGGCTGGTAAAGGCACATTATACAGAATAGGGAAGTAACATCAACTTATAGGGCTGGTAAAGGCACAGTATACAGAATAGGGAAGTAACAACATCTTATAGGGCTGGTAAAGGCACAGTATACAGAATAGGGAAGTAACATCATCTTATAGGGCTGGTAAAGGCACAGTATACAGAATAGGGAAGTAACAACATCTTATAGGGCTGGTAAAGGCACAGTATACAGAATAGGGAAGTAACAACATCTTATAGGGCTGGTAAAGGCACAGTATACAGAATAGGGAAGTAACATCATCTTATAGGGCTGGTAAAGGCACAGTATACAGAATAGGGAAGTAACAACATCTTATAGGGCTGGTAAAGGCACAGTATACAGAATAGGGAAGTAACATCATCTTATAGGGCTGGTAAAGGCACAGTATACAGAATAGGGAAGTAACAACATCTTATAGGGCTGGTAAAGGCACAGTATACAGAATAGGGAAGTAACATCATCTTATAGGGATGGTAAAGGCATCTCAATCGGTCAATCTGTGACTTCATGGGTCACTTTTATTCCTAATTCTGAGAATGAATAACATTTTGATGTCAACAAATATTTTCTTGAATCAGAATTCCCTTCATTTTTTGTGTCTCTTTTTAAGGTGACCGTACTTGGAAAAGTCTCATACAATTTTATCATTTTTTTAAATTTCGTAAATAGCTACCTAGTACCCTTCCAGATGTGTGAGTGAAATATCAGAGCTCTAAATGGACTGTAACCCACTGGGGGGAGAGAGAAAGGGAGAGGATCATGGCGAGAATTGGTGCGTCGCTAGATGCTTTAAATTCACCCTGTCAGCCACTAATAATTCGTATTAATTAATTATCTCGCCATATCTGATAAAGTACCTCCAACTCAGATCACAAAGCACAGGTATTAGTTCGCAATTCTGCTCAGTGGCACTTGATATCTCATAAGGCAAGGAAGGTGTTGGGTGTCAGACCGGCGCTAGGTGGGAGGCAACTTTGAATTAATTTTTCTAGCACTTCTCCATATGGACAAATATTGCTTTTCAGAAACGGTTCCCGGAAAGAATCCCTCAGGAAAGAAGGCAATAGAAAATATGCCAACAGGCAAAAAAAAAACACAAGAAAAATGTCTACAAGGAAAAAAGCCCACAGGTATAAAAGCCCACAGGAAAAAACCCACAACTACCTAATATTTTATAATACAGAAAAAACATAAAGGTGTTTAAATGACGGCAAAAATTCTAAAATGCAGTTGTTTTTAATTTATTTTAGTTTAGGGCTTAACGTCAGCTTTCAGCCATTACAACTGTATCGCTGACATCAAAAATAAATTAAAGAAAAAGCACTGAAAGAAGTAGTTAGAAAGGAAAGTTGCTCCATGAACAAAGTCACTTACCACCGTCGGTGACAAAGCTAATGGATGTAAAAAAACAACTCCGTGAATACAGTCATTTTTCAAGGAAACTGACGATAAAGGACACAAGCACCAATGGTTGCACTCACGGATGGAAGAGGAAAATGAAAAGGTGATAGAAAATGAACCTTATGAGCCTACCGAACACAAAAATCTAAGATCTTGTAATGGTAGAGCATAACCCTAGCACTATCCTCTAAAACAGCAAGTAGCGTTAAAAAATATAGATATGGTAAATATAAAAAAGACAATACATAATCCAAATTACAACAGTTCGGAACCCAAAAGACGCTTAATTCCCCCTTTCTCTTCCATTCACCTAATTAGAGAGCTTCATGATAGAGCCCCTGGGGTAAGATGAAAATCACGGATAATTTTTAAATTTATATGCTATGAAATTAAATTCAACAAGTATACAATTAATCTTAGCGATGAAGACTTTCAAAATGAGACAAAAGGTGCAAAAATTAGAAAACTAATTGAATATTCGTACCTTTGTAAATAAGGGCATATATGCCCTTATTTAAAACTCCTTTATGTTTTTCTGTATTTTGGGGTTTTCTGTTGTGGGTTTTTTTCCTGTGGGCTTTTATACCTATGGGCTTTTTTCCTTGTGAGCATTTTTCCCTGTAGGCATTTTTCCTTATGGGCATTTTTTCTGTGGGTATTTTTCCAGTGGGCTTTTTTCTTGTGGGCATTTTTCCTGTGGGCTTTTTTCTTGTGGGCATTTTTCCTGTGGGCTTTTTTCTTGTGGGTCAACTCTTACAATTTTTGAACCTACGGCATTGGGGTTTTATGCATTTGATTTTCCAGGGAATTCTCTACAAAATGGTATCCTTTGAATTTTGATTTTCGGATTTGTTTTCAAAATTTTGAATTTAAAAATAAATCCATTTATCTATGTTTTCTCATTTTTTTTGAAAACCGAAATTCAAAGGAAACTGTTTTGTAGATAATCTCTTGGAAAATCGAATTAAAAAAAACCAAAGCCGTAGGTTTAAGATTGTACAAGTTGTATGTCTTTGAAAATAATTTGAAATACGTTCGAAATTCGAATAACTCGTTTTCTATGGGTCTAATCGAAAAAAAGCCATGATTATAAACGATAGAGAATCCAATTTTATATTAGGCTACTAAGTTACAAAACCGTAGCTTCATTAATAAAAATATTTTCAAAAACCAAGTTTTCTGTATATGACATAATGATCGATTATAGCTATTTGTTAAATTAATTTTTCTATAACCGTTATGTGAAGCCAATTGTCTAATTAACTTCCAATGTTTGAATTAATCCAATAGGATTTATATTGTATACTGCAAAGAAAAAAGTATCTACTGATGCATGACTTACAACAAGGTAGAAAGTTAAGGTTGGATCACAGAAGATTAAGTAAAGTCTACAATAATATTCCGGTAACTATGATAGGATAGTTTGCAGATAGTTTACCTAACTAATATTTGTTAGCCAATTAAGGCTTTCAAACTTCGCATATCCAAGTATGCAAGATAACAGTGTTTCTTAGAGATAAATTGCCCCATTGTTGTATCAGTATTGGCAATATTTTAACAGTAATGGCAATGTTGTAACAGTATTGGCAATGTTGTAACAGTATTGGCAATGTTGTAACAATATTGGCAATATTTTAACAATATCAGAGAAATATTGTAAAAAGTTGGCAAGTTGTAACAGTATTGACAATGTTGTAACAGTATTGACAATGTTGTAACAATATTGGCAATGTTGTAACAATATTGGCAATGTTGTAACAATATTGGCAATGTTGTAACAATATTGGCAATGTTGTAACAATATTGGCATTGTTGTAACAATATTGGCAATGTTGTAACAGTATTGGCAATGTTGTACCAATATGGACAATAATGTAACAGTATTGGCAATGTTGTAACACTATTGGCAATGTTGTAACAGTATTGGCAATGTCATAACAGTATTGGCAATGTTGTAACAGTATTGTCAATGTTGTAACAATATTGACAATATTGTAACAGTATTGGCAATGTTGTAACAGTATTGGCAATGTTGTAACAGTATTGGCAATGTCATAACACTATTGGCAATATTGTAACACTATTGGCAATGTTGTAACAGTATTGGCAATATTGTAACAGTATTGGCAATGTAATAACAATATTGGCAATGTTGTAACAGTATTGGCAATGTTGTAACAGTATTGGCAATGTTGTAACAGTATTGGCAATGTCATAACAGTATTGGCAATATTGTAGCAGTATTGGCAATGTCATAACAGTATTGGCAATATTGTAGCAGTATTGGCAATGTCATAACAGTATTGGCAATGTCATAACAGTATTGACAATGTTGTAACAGTATTGGCAATGTTGTAACACTATTGGCAATGTTACCCACAAGACTCATTGTTAACTAGGTAGTCTGGAAGAAGCACGAGTTTGCTATGGTGATTAGGTCAAATTAAAATTTTTGTTGTATATTATATATTTAAGATTAATGTCTTTCATATTATACTCAACTTCACAAAATATGAATATTGATTCAATTCGATATATAGGGAATCTTAATGATCTTTGAACTAAACCATGTTATAAGATAAAGGATTAGATTTTTCAAATTATAAGTTGCCTGTGAAAGATATTTAGGACAATGTACTACATAGTCGATATTTTCAAGATTATATATATTAATAATTTAATTATTGGCACTAGAAATTTATTTTACATTTCTCATCTAAATATTTTAAAAACCAACACATATATCCATGGTATGATTTTCTTATCTTATTTGTACACAAATGATATATGTTTTCATATGCAAATTAAGTAGTTATCTGGATAAGGAATTTTTATTCTAGTCTATTTCTTTTAGGAAAATCTTTCGCATCAGAATGTTATTTATGGTTTACTCCGTCCAATTTATGTCGGGAATATGTTTGGTATGAACATTACAAGTGAAGGACTGTTGGTTAAAATTTATTCCATCTATATCTTGATACACAGATAACTTGTGAGCTTTTTATTTTATAAGGTTTCAAAATAAGATGAAAAACAGACTGATTTTTCTGTTTTTATTAACTTAATTTTATTATTATCAAATTATTAACATACAGGCTGTTTCTATTACATTCTGCTTCCATTACACCCCGCTTTTATAAAAGCAGTAATAATAATGAGACATGTTCGATCTTATTACAGTTCGTAAACATCGAAAAACGGAGACAATTTTTGTGGTGAATATTTCACGGTAACTACAATAAACAATAATATTATCATCCAGATGAGGCTATTTAATTATTTGAAGCAATTTATTCAGAAATTAGTCTTTACTACAGAATAAATCCCCTGGTAATTTGATCCCCGGTAATTTGACCCCCGGTAATTTGATCCCTGTTATTTAATTCTTGGACTTATATTATGTTTAATTCGTCGCCGTATTTTCCATTTCGCACTACTTCATATTATTAATTGATTTCGCATTTCATTAAATAAATAAACACCATTGATTTATAAAATAATATCAAATCTTCGTATCAACAATACAAGTAATTTATTTTAAAGAGCAAAATATGTCATTATTATTGTCAATTTTTAGTTTTCGATGGAGCAAAATATATATTTTATTATAATTTAATATCTGTATCCGTGGATCAAATTACTAGGGATCAAATTATCGGGGATCAAATTACCAGGGATCAAATTACCAGGGATCAAATTATCTAGCTCCGATATATAAATATAATAAGCAATAAATTGTCAATCAAATAGTAAATGTGATATATAAGAATTAAATATTGATAATTTTCAATGTTAAGTTTAATTATTTTACCACACAAACTGCTATATGTTTGATGATTTAAAACTATTAAATATAGCAATAACTTTTTCCTGTGATAAAAGACTGTTTACTGGAGCGTAATTGTTATTTTGACTTTTCAACCATTCATCTAGTTTTTCCTCCATCTCGATAATTATATTAGCACATCGATATGTTACATTTGTAACACTCAAGTCAGTAATAGATAGACTTGTATTTAGCACTTCTTTATATTTACCTCTTGTTCTTACTATGTTAGCGACTATTGGCAAAGCAAAGTTCTCTTGCAATTCTTTCGGAGATTCACCACATTTAACATGGTTTATTATTTCTGTCTTCTGTTCGAGAGACATTTTCTCTTATTTGAACTGTTCTTTGATCTTTTGTGCTTTTCCCTCTTTGAAGTCATATGATGAGCTGCAAATAAGAAGATTAAAACTTAGAGTGCTATTCGGGTATGTTACGTGCTATCGCCCTGTTCCATATTTTCGGATGACATGTAAATAAATTTATATATAGAATCATAATTTAAATATCAATGCTGCGTCTGTCTGTCTGTCCCTGTGTCACACTTATATTGAGAAATACATTAAAAAAAGTAAAAACAAATCATTTGTGGCAGTATCATGACTACGGGCTATAATAATATTGACACTAATTATTTAAAAAAAAAAAATTTATATATTGTCTTTTGAGATTTTTTGTTTGTTTAATCAGAGTATCCATAATACAAACTGGAATTCGAATATAATTTCAATTCAATAACAGGTACTGTACTAATAATAATTCATTTTTTTCTTACGTGACTGAAAGTGTATAACCAACAAATAACTTGGAACTTATCCTATAGTATGAAAAAAAATATTCAGAACATAAAATTGCTGTTTGTTCAATGTAACACATCTGTATAAATCAAAGTATCTATTAATTACTCACCTAAACTGAGTGTGAGTTAAGCTATGGCTGAATTTTGAAACTTTTAATAAATTCACTAATTTGAACGTATCAATTTATTATTTCAATTATTACTGCCAGTGAACTCTGTTTAATAAGCTTAGTCTTAGACGAACTCTCAACAATTTCCTTCATTACAACTCATAGAAAAAGAATTTTTTAATTAAGAAGTAACAATTATATAGTTAATTGCATCTTATTATCATATGACAATAAGACTGATTCGTAATTTGGTAATAAAAGCGGGGCCTGACTTCATACAAAAATTCTAGTTCAAGTATGTATCTCCGGAAAACAAATATTAATTTTGTTCATATATAAAGAAATATATGTATTATTGATAGTGCTTAAACAGAATTCTGAAGAATTAACTTACCGATTCCTTTTGTATTTATATTAAGATTTGTTACTTAGACGGTGAAAACGGGAAAAATATTAACTGATTAAATTAATTGAAATTGGAAAAAGTCTACGGTTTTTAATAAGAATATTTTAGTTACTTTTTAAATAATCATTATATGTATATCTAATGTTAATCTTTCAGTTTATTATCAATACTCTTTGTACATAGCAATTAAAATTTAATGAACTGACTTATAAAGATCAAAAGATTAACTGTAAATAAAATAAATAGATTCTATGTAATACCAATATTAATTCAGAAAATATATTTACATGTCCTTCAAAATCAAGAGGATGATTGAAGAATAGGAAATATAATATTTCTATTTTGAAGCTTATTTACTCTCATTGAGAAAAAATACTCTCTGAATTACTCTCACTCTGAATTACTCTCACTCTGATTTACTCTCACTCTGATTTACTCTCACTCTGATTTACTCTCACTCTGATTTACTCTCACTCTGATTTACTCTCACTCTGATTTACTCTCACTCTGAATTATTCTCACTCTGATTTACTCTCACTCTGAATTACTCTCACTCTGAATTACTCTCACTCTGAATAACTCTCACTCTGAATAACTCTCACTCTGATTTACTCTCACTCTGATTTACAATCACTCTGATTCACTCTCACTCTGATTTACTCTCACTCTGATTTACTCTCACTCTGATTTACTCTCACTCTGAATTACTCTCACTCTGATTTACTCTCACTCTGAATTACTCTCACTCTGATTTACTCTCACTCTGATTTACTCTCACTCTGATTTACTCTCACTCTGATTTACTCTCACTCTGAATTATTCTCACTCTGATTTACTCTCACTCTGAATTACTCTCACTCTGAATTACTCTCACTCTGAATTACTCTCACTCTGAATAACTCTCACTCTGAATATCTCTCACTCTGATTTACTCTCACTCTGATTTACAATCACTCTGATTCACTCTCACTCTGATTTACTCTCACTCTGAATTACTCTCACTCTGATTTACTCTCACTCTGAATAACTCTCACCCTGATTTACTCTCACTCTGAATAACTCTCACTCTGATTTACTCTCACTCTGAATTACTCTCACTCTGATTTACTCTCACTCTGAATTACTCTCACTCTGAATTACTCTCACTCTGAATAGCTCTCACTCTGATTTACTCTCACTCTGATTTACAATCACTCTGATTCACTCTCACTCTGATTTACTCTCACTCTGATTTACTCTCACTCTGAATTACTCTCACTCTGATTTACAATCACTCTGAATAACTCTCACTCTGATTTACACTCACTCTGAATTACTCTCACTCTGATTTACTCTCACTCTGAATTACTCTCACTCTGAATTAATCTCACTCTGAATTACTCTCACTCTGATTTACTCTCACTCTGAATTACTCTCACTCTGATTTACTCTCACTCTGAATTACTCTCACTCTGATTTACTCTCACTCTGAATTACTCTCACTCTGATTTACTCTCACTCTGATTTACTCTCACTCTGAATTACTCTCACTCTGAATTACTCTCACTCTGAAATACTCTCACTCTGAATTACTCTCACTCTGATTTACTCTCACTCTGAATTACTCTCACTCTTAATTACTCTCACTCTGAATTACTCTCACTCTGAATTACTCTCACTCTGATTTACTCTCACTCTGATTTACTCTCACTCTGATTTACTCTCACTCTGATTTACTCTCACTCTGATTTACTCTCACTCTGATTTACTCTCACTCTGATTTACTCTCACTCTGATTTACTCTCACTCTGATTTACAATCACTCTGATTCACTCTCACTTTGATTTACTCTCACTCTGATTTACTCTCACTTTGATTTACTCTCACTCTGAATTACTCTCACTCTGATTTACTCTCACTCTGATTTACTCTCACTCTGATTTACTCTCACTCTGAATTACTCTCACTCTGATTTACTCTCACTCTGAATTACTCTCACTCTGATTTACAATCACTCTGATTCACTCTCACTTTGATTTACTCTCACTCTGATTTACTCTCACTCTGATTTACTCTCACTTTGATTTACTCTCACTCTGAATTACTCTCACTCTGATTAACTCTCACTTTGATTTACTCTCACTCTGCTTTACTCTCACTCTGATTTACTCTCACTCTGATTTACTTTCACTCTGATTTACTCTCACTCTGATTAACTCTCACTTTGATTTACTCTCACTCTGATTTACTCTCACTCTGATTTACTCTCACTCTTATTTACTCTCACTCTGATTTACTCTCACTCTGATTTACTCTCACTCTGAATTACTCTCACTCTGATTTACTCTCACTCTGATTTACTCTCACTCTGATTAAATCTCACTTTGATTTACTCTCACTCTGAATTACTCTCACTCTGAATAACTCTCACTCTGATTTACTCTCACTCTGAATTACTCTCACTCTGATTTACTCTCACCCTGATTTACTCTCACTCTGATTTACTCTCACTCTGATTTACTCTCACTTTGATTTACTCTCACTCTGATTTACTCTCACTCTGATTTACTCTCACTCTGAATTACTCTCACTCTGATTTACAATCACTCTGAATAACTCTCACTCTGATTTACACTCACTCTGAATTACTCTCACTCTGATTTACTCTCACTCTGAATTACTCTCACTCTGAATTAATCTCACTCTGAATTACTCTCACTCTGATTTACTCTCACTCTGATTTACTCTCACTCTTACTTACTCTCACTCTGATTTACTCTCACTCTGAATTACTCTCACTCTGATTTACTCTCACTCTGATTTACTCTCACTCTGATTTACTCTCACTCTGATTAACTCTCACTTTGATTTACTCTCACTCTGAATTACTCTCACTCTGAATTACTCTCACTCTGATTTACTCTCACTCTGAATTACTCTCACTCTGATTTACTCTCACTCTGAATTACTCTCACTCTGATTTACTCTCACTCTGATTTACTCTCACTCTGATTTACTCTCACTCTGATTTACTCTCACTCTGATTTACTCTCACTCTGATTTACTCTCACTCTGATTTACTCTCACTCTGATTTACTCTCATTCGCCATTATTTCCGATGATCGAAGGAAGTAACTTTATTTCTTCCGGTAGATGGGAAACTAACCACATCGTCTAACAAGGAAATTGTGTTCCTGCTTGTGTAACCAATTGCAATTGATTGCATGTCTTTATTTAATCTTTTCCCATGGAAATTTGTTATCATATGTGTTAGCATGCCGGAAATCGGAAAAAATATGTGGGAAAATGTTTATTAAAATATGTATGATGAAGATTATATTTTGATATTTATTTTCAATCATTTAATATCCGTGTAGCTAATCGTATATTTTTTTGAAGTATTAATTCGTCTATGTGATATTTATTCTGAATAAAAACATGAAAGATTGTTTTTGCACTTAACTAGGAATGGGGTTACAGTGTCTATTTATTTTAATTGGTATACAGAAACCATTTGTAATTAATAATCTTATTAAATTTCAAACAATTTATTCCATAAATGGTGAGCCAGTGGTCAAAATTATATCACGTCTTGCAGGACTGTTAATTCCTTATTTTGGGGTAACTTAACTGACACGCAATCTGGCGTCAGTTCCATGGAGTAATGATATAACTGAAACAAAATAAGGGTTTACACCGTAACACTAACTCTCTCTAACTAATGTTTATCATAACTCTATGGTTTTCCCTTAAAACAGAGGCTGCTATTCATATATGTAGCAGCTTCAAAAATAAACAATACATTGCCCTGCAGCAATGAAATGAACACTTAATTAGGCCCGGAAAAGCATTTGCAATCTAATAGTAATTGAAGTAAAATGAAAATATTTTAGTAAACTACTTGGAAACAATGAATTATAAAGATACCAGATTGTACAGCTAACAAGATAAAATGTTATAATATGTTTTATAATAGGTATGATCGAAAATGTGGAACTGTCCGATATCTCAGAACTTACCCTATTTTACATTGCAATTTACCAGTTTGGTGTGATCAAAAATTCATGATTTTTAAGGAATAATAAAACTTGTTCATCTGTTTCAATCTCCTTACGAAATATGTTATCTTCACAAATATTGCTGCCGTGTTTCATATTGAAGAGCTCAGTACAATAATATTAAAATTTCTAACGTCTTTAAATCTGAACTCATCATTTTATAAAGAATGAGTAGTGAAGATACAAAGATGTTTTTATTTCATATTATTAATCAGAACAGTTCTTTACTAGTTGAATGAAACGTTGCACTTAACTAGGACAATAACAAATTTTCTTATTTATTCACTTTTACAAAATAAGTTGCATCAATTTATACTCAGTAAAATAATACACTTAATAATTATAAAAGATTCTCCTTTTCATAAAATTATTCTTTAAAGATGATTTTGAATTATAAACTACTTATATTAAATGTCAATTTATATTTATTAAAAACGTGAATAATAAAGTCACAACTTTATTCCAAATCAGTTTTCTTTTTCGTTCCAATTTTATTGACTCAAATCTATTCCTTCGAATATTTTACTTCTATGAGAGATTTAATATTCCCTATGTCTTCGAATCTTTGAACATATACATGAGGAATCAATTTATCATATCCTTCTATCATACTAAAATATTTTTATTCAACTTTTAGAATAAAGGATCTAATAATTTTAGGATATATCCCATATTTTGAAGCAATTATCAAACATTTACTTTTCCCATTAGAAAATTACAGGAAAAAGATATAAAATGGAGGGTGATTTTATTGAAATGGTTGCTTTAATATTCGTCTGTGATATTTTAAAACAATGTATTCGATATTTTCAAGATTGTATATATTCATAAGATAATCTCTTCCAGTAAAGCTTTTACCGACGACAAAGAAATAGTAATTCAATATGAGGCAATATCCTTCATATTCCCCAAAGGATTCAATTCAATTTAACATCGGTTAGACTTTTCAATGCGGGGAAACATATTTAAAAGCTATTTTGGTACAACAAAAGCTTGTTTTTCCAAGCAAACTCTGTTTACAATCTTACACAGCTGAGTAGCTCTAGTTATATCTCTGATGTTATTTAAAGCTATGAACTATAGAATATTGTGTTGGCTGTCAGGGAAAAAGAGAAATTCATAATGTAGACATATTCTTAGCAAATTGTATTTATTCAAGCAACAGCTTTTCTGTTTTCATGAGCATCTTTACTGACTTGTGATAGGTGAATTTCTTCATGAAGTCAATTTCTTTTCTGACTGCATCTTCCAAGTCTCTTGTATTCAATTTACTTCATAAATTTGGTTCAGAAACAGACGTAAATCCCGTTGATATATTATATTATTTACACATTTGAATTGACTTAGCTTTGTTCCAAAATTATCTTTGAATTGTTTTATATTAAATCATTGTTATGACAAATTTAAAAGATTCAATAGTATATAAATATGGTCATGACTGGTAAATCACATAAAAAAAGTTTTTTTCGTGGGTCTCAAATTGTTGAAACATGTAATGGTGTGTATATTTATTTACATAATTCAAATTTTTGATAATTTTGAAGTTGGTTTTTTGAGTAGCATGATTAACAATTAGGCCATCATCAATAAAAATTTGTTATAATATCTAATACATTTTTGTTTTCCTTAAAAGTCCCCTCCACTCTACATTATTTCTTAATTTATTTCTCTATTATTTAGAGCTAAGATTAATAGTTACAAAACTGCAAACCATTTCAAAATTGGTTCTTTATTTCTATTATATAATATGTAATTCAAGTTATTCATGTGATTTTTCTTCAAGCATCTGAGTTTCAAGCGAAGAAAAACATCCAAATAGCTCTGATTAATTCAAAACTGTAATAAAGCTGATAGTCATATTATAAATGGCTACCTATACAGTTACCTAAATACCATTCCCTAAACAAATTAAGTGGAACTAACTGCTGGGAAAATTCGTCGCGGTAACAATTTGTGACACGGACAATTCGTCGCGATGAATTCGTCGCGGACAATTCGTCGCCATATATTCCGTTTTCATATCATTATAAAGGCCCCCACACACTACACGCACCACGAGCCAAGCCTTAGCAAGCAAGCCGAGCCCCGAGCCATTTCGTGTAGTGTGTGGGCATCTTCGAGCCGAGCCACGAGCCGCGTAATCAGGCTCGTGGCTCGGCTCGTGCCGATCTATCACTTCCAGATATTTGGCCTGGCTTGCGCGAGCCGAACCTGCGGTCAGCTTAGTGCATAATGAATATTTCTTTTTCAGAAACTGTTCAATGTATGTTTGATGTATTCTTCCTTATAATAAATGGGGTCACCATTGATAGCAATTCCAAGCACATTCATCCATTCTCAAGTAATTAGCGTAGTCTCCATCCTCTAGTCTCATCTCCTGAATTAACTGGCTATGAGACAGTTCTCCCCTTTTCAATAGCCAAGACTTACACCATTTAGACCTTTTTCGAGGTTGTTTTGCACTTAAGCAAATTGCAACAATATACATTAGGTCATCTGAATCTGAATTGTAGAAATCATGCAAACTAATGCTCGGCTCGTGTAATGTGTGGGGGCCTCTAATTAATTTCACATCTCATTTCGCCAAGATATTCTTCATATTTTCCATTAAATTTTCTTTCAAATCTTCCTAGTAATAAATGGTACATTCAATATGAACAAAAATTGGTATCCACAATACAAAAGATTTCTCTAATATGCCTTCTTCTATTACTCAGAAATAAATAATTTTTCACTTTTGAAATGAATTAAAACAATAAGTTTATGAAATAATATCAATACTTGGTATCAACAAAACGAGTAACTTATACAAGCCTTAAAACTTCAGAACAAACCAACTGAAAATTTATTGATGTGATTTGAATAATTTAATAGATTAATAAAGAAAACATAAATATAGAAAATATACAGTATATAAAAAAGTATATATATACCGATTATAAACAAAAAAATATATGAAATTGTCCTCGATGAATTGTCCACGACGAATTCCTCGCGACGAATTGTCCTCGCGATTAATTGTCCGGACACGCTAAAAGTGGTACACGGAAAACTGCCAGTTACTTATTGGCAATTTTATGAATTTTGTCACTAATAACAAGTTAATTTATAAAAAAAGAACGTTCGCACTTCGTTAAGGAGTTAAGGGGACATTTATTTTTACTTAGTATACAAAGCAAAAATAATAGTTAAATGTAGGCAAATTTATTAGAAAAATACATAAAAAATATATTATTATATTAATATTACAAAAATAAATCAAATTCAATAAAAAAAACATTCTTAGAAATTCTAAGAGAAGAAAGAGAGAAATAATTGTATTTGGGACAGAGTACAATTTCATTGTTTACACAACGCATCTTTACATTATCAGTTCATAACGGGTTTAATGTTTAATTATTTATTTTTGCTTATAATTTGAGAATTGAACAAGCCTTCAAGCTTAATATTCACTTATACTCATTATAAAACAACTTCAATCTATGTTTGAAAATATTTAGAATTTACAACCCAACATCTATGATTATCAAACTGCTATTACTTACCTAATTCTTTGACAATTTCACTCGATCAAATTGGATTGCATATAAATTAATATTAATTTTTACATATAAATGAAAATTGAAAATAAAGGTGTTAATGGCATGGAAAATGAAAATGTAAATGTAATAAGTATTTAACATACCTACATATAAGTTGATTTAATATTCACCTAATATGTTGTATAATTTAAAATTATATGATTATGAGAATATATAATAAGCTATAGTAATCACTAATCACCATTCAGTACACGGACTTAAACATTTGCTTCGGAACTAAAGGCTATATTGCTGAGGTCAAAAGGAAATTGTAAACAAGGAGGTCAAAGAAGCTGTCAGAAAAGAAAGTTAATAAAGTAGCTTTGTTGAAATATTACTTTCCTTTGAATACTATATTATCCAATATACATGTAGTTATTACTGTAAAAATGAAAGTCCCCTTAACCTCTTAACGTAGAGCTATAACGCCGTTTTTTTATAAATTAATATAAATAAATTACCAATGCAAATAATTAATTATAAAGCAAATATTTGATCAATTTCTTTTCTGTCTGACATGTTATATAACCTTAGCTCTACAAATTGAAAGCATTTCTATATAAATTTTTAATTTAGAGTGAAGTTGAATTGAGGTTAAATTGACCAGCACCAGAGATATTGGTGGCAATTCACAGTCCAGAATTTCTTGTTTGTTTCACGACACAGAGTCGATGGATTAAATGGACTGTTGTTTGTTCTTCCTAATGGTTAGACACTTACAGTAGTCGGCCAGTGACCATTGAAAAAATATGAACTTATATCAAATTCATTGGGGATAAGAGATATAATCGATAAAAAGTGAAAGAGAAAAGACAAAATGAATATTTCTATTATATATTGCTTTTTCAGGAATATGAACTTTAATAATTTCCCATTGACCAATCATGACCTTTACCCACTTTCCAAGTACTGTAAGCTTAAAGTGTCCGATTAATGCAACGTTGTTGTACATTGCTTACTATCGTTTATAAAAAATTGAAGTATAACATTATGCTAATTTTCATTATAGAAAAAAAATTCAGATTGAATTTGAATCATTATTGAGTTTATTTTCTAATTAAATCTATAAAATAATCTTGGTAAAAATTAATCTGAATGCCTCTGTTTGATCAAAGTAAACTCGCCACTATTCTAATAATAACTTGTATAATAACTTTTACCTTGTATTATATATCTAAAAATTTTACCATGATTTTTAAAGAAATTTTTCATTTTCATATCATCTACAATAAATAAATATGTTCAATTAAAGTATATCACCAAAAACATTCTAAACCAATTATCATGTTATAATTGTTCAATACGGTTATTAGTTTATTACTTTACATTTTTAAGGCTGTAGCTATAGAAGAAAAGTGAGTGAAAATATCTTTAGTATTAGGTTTCTTGTCTCACTATATAGTATAAATTCACCCTAGAAAGATCAGCACAATTTTTAGATATTTGACAGGTGGAGTATATTGTAACAAACCATCATTTAAACATTTCCAAATAAAATTTTATTCTATTTGATTATTCTGTGCACTTTATTTGTCATAGACAAATAATTACATTAATTTTCTATGTTGGAAATGGTACCTAATATTGCTAATTACCTTCGCTAATTACTAGGGCTCCTTTTCAAACTGCCAATTAATCAGAGTTAGAATTTGACTCCCATTGAGGGAAATAATGACCGCTGTGTTATTACTAGGGTTGTAACAATATGCTTTTAAAATCATAGATCATGTAAATATTATAGACAGATAGAATTAAACGGTATTGAATGGTTCTAAACCAGCGGTAAATAGTATTCTATACCATTTCATTTCGTCTATGATATTTTTAAGATTTTAGATTTTAAAAGCGTTCCTACTGTCACAACCCTAGTTATTATATGTATAATCTAACTTTGTTCTCTATTTATTTTAGACTAAATGTATCACAGGCAAGAAGGATTTATTCCCGGATATTAAAGGAACATATCAGGAATGAATCCTTCTTGGCTGAGAAATACGTAATATGTATATTCTTTTTCAATTTAAATCAACGAAAATATAAATACCTGAAACAAATATATAGTCGCGATACTATGACACTTACAGAATTAAAAATGTGGGTACTAGCAAAGAGCATTCAGAACTTGATATGTCATCCAGAAATTTCCAGTGTTAAGATTGGTTCAATCGGCCATGCTGTATTCAAACGTCAACTTTTCGAGAAATGCAATTTTTTCAAATCAACTTCTATACGAAGTAAAGAAATATGTATTTCATCAAATTAACTCATTCTATAAAAGCCAACTATTGACCATATCACATTCATATCTCTCTGTATCTAATTATAGTCTAATATTTTCCATACAAGCTTTCAAATGGTAATTATTGAATGATTCATTACGTGTTTATCTCTATGACAACGCTAATTAGAACATTTAGTAGTCAAAATTAATCGAATATATGTTTCAAATGAATATTGTTCATGAGTTCATTTTAATTCTCACAATAAACTAATTGGACAATATATGCTAATTATAATAGTACTATTTAAAAGGGAGCATCTTGAAGTGCTTGTGGGACAATTACTTTTTTTTTAATAAATACAAAATATCTACCTACAGTACATAAATAAATTTTATTAAAAACATTGGAAATATTGGATACTTTTAGAAATGTTCAACAAAATTTCTAGTTTATTTTCTAACAAAATAGAAAATTGCAATCGTTGATATATAATTCTACTATAAAAACCAATCGCAACTTATGATAAACTGAAGACGCTTCTAGTCTAGCTCAACATCTGTCGCAGATTGTCGACAAAAAAGAGCGACAATGTCTGACAGTGTGGTACTTTACGATGGAGTACTATCAATATTTACTGCAATTGATCTGGTGATAGCAAAATTTCTTACTGGGTGGCATCATATATAAAATATATAACAAACTGTTATCATGTCTTTATTACTTTTCAATTTTTGCAGTACATCATAAATAGTGTATTAATTATATAATTTTTAATCTATTTGAAAATTTTGCTCTGATAGCATACGTGCTTTCGTAATCACATTATTTTTGGTTCAAATCTGTTTAGACATGAAAAGGCTGGCGAGGTATCATATGTTTTAAAAACACCGAATATCATTTCAAATTATAGAGCAAATTCGTAAGTTTCGACTTCACGTTCTACCATTACAATATTCAAAATAATACTTCTGTTGCGATATGGTTTCAAGAGCTCGTACTTAAGGTCAGTTTCACATTTTCGGTCAAAGAAGATCCGATATAATAAAAATTTATTCAATCTATGTTCTTATTGGTATCCATGATGCCTGCAAGGTATCATGTATACCAAAAAAATATAAATAAAATAATAATAATTATTATTATATTGTTTTAATCATAATGACCGAAAATGTAAAACCGACCGATAGTTCGTAATTTATCTAGAGTAAGAAAAACCTTTAGAAACACTGTGTTACATAGAGGATGCATCTAACAATTATGAGAAAGAATATAACGTCCCCTGGACAACTCTAGGTACCTAGAGTTGTTCATGAACGTCCCCTGGATCTTATTACTGGGACAGAATAATAATTTGAAAGTTAAGTAAGCGAAGTTAATGGTCTAAGTGGCAGGTAGACCCTTCAGCTGATGAAACTAAGGAAATTTTCAAAATGTTAGGTAAAAAAAATTCTGTCAACTTTTTCGTATCAAAGTATCTTATTCTTTTCATTCTACTTTCTCGTGAAAAAATAACGGGTCTTCAATATTAATTTATTATCCGTTATTTTATTAATAATTTAAATAAAAATTGGAAAAAACATAGTAATTGAAATTGAAATAGCCGTCCTGTATTATTGCACACCAAATAAATGAACACACGTAAGGTATTATTAGGATGGATTTTATCAATAGTAATGTAATATAGGTATTTTTTCGACAGATATGACATTTTTTCTGTTACGCATTGATCTGTTTATGATTATTTAAGTGCATAGATGATTAATTGACTTGATGTTCCATATGTGCAATTATCGGTAGAAGGAGAGTATGGTAGTCTAAATAATTAATGCGTAATTCATATTTAATTCAGGTACCATAATTTGGGGTAATTGAAGGGACAGCATTTTTCCAATACCTCCTATAATTGTAAAGCCAGTAGAGGGGCAAATTGGTAGATAAATTCTTTACTTCAATTACCCTTATGATGATTTTTAAATTCTCACAATATTAGATAAATCGTTCAAATTATTTTCTCTTCAAATTTACATAAATAACATACATATTGTAAATACTTCAGATCTACAATTTTAAGCTGGAAGCCTGTGAAAAGTGCACTAAATTTTACTGAAAATATTTGGAAATGTAAATTAAACTCACTTACTTAGTTTAACAATACATCTGATAAACGTTTCAAATATAATAATAATTAGCAATGACGAACTTCACTATGAACCTCATTGGTAACTTTACGGAATACGACTACCAGGTGACTCTGTTGAATTCATCCACTAATGTGTCAGATCTTGGAGAGAACACCGCTATGATTGCAGAACTGGAACTGAAAGAATCTGTCTACACTGTGATGTTACCTGTGAGTATTTTGTTTACAGATTTTATTTTTGGACAATACAACATTTTAAAGTTTGTAAATTTGAAAAAACTAAGGTTTTTAATTTTCTAAGCAATATTTTCAATTGAAAACAGGAAAAATTCTGAATGAGTTACCCTAATCATTTTTTCAATTAATATTGTTTCTATGTCTTTTTTTTCAGGAAAGTGATATTTAAACATTTATCGCTTTTTTTGTCGAATGAAAATAACTTTTTTTAAATAACTTTTTTAAGGTCGAATGATATTTAGATTGTCAGTATTATTGGATTTCTTGTCTTTTTTCATTCATTCCCTCTCTCAGAAATGCGCAAATCTTTATTTATTGTTTACTGACTCACGCTATAATGATATAGAACTATATAATATAATACCCTGATTTACGAGACTATCATCGTCGTCTATAGTTATGTTTATTCAATGTTGTATGTATATTGTATAGCCAATTATTCACATAGGGATTATATATTGATACGTAATCGAATAACTGGTGATTTAATTAATAAAGGTTTCATGTAATCATTATTGATGTGAGCAAAGTACTATGAAAAGTATTATTTTAATATGAAAAAAATTTGAGCTTCACTTAATATATAATCGAGTAAATGATTTCCAGAGGGAAATTTATGTTGCAGTTTTTGAAGTCTGAGTAGACCCAAATTGAATTTTCAACGGTATCAAAGTTAAATCTAGATTATTGCATATTCATATTTGAATGTTAATAGGATACTTAGCTAGTTTTAAATAATAAATTGAGTAATTATATTGTAAGAAGGCTTAACTACTTACTAATATTTGAAAGACAGTTTGATCTTGTTACATATTTCTCTTCAGTAGCTACAGGCCCATCATTCCATCTTCCATTACTTTTACGGATGATATTAAAGCACTGATCTGCATGCAATTTCTTTGGTTTCAGGCACTGGTGGGTTTTCTCGTTTTCTCAGCTCTGATCAGTCTGACGGTGCAGTTAAGCATTCCCTTCATCAGAAGACCCATCTCTCCCATAGTGAGGCTGAGTCTGTCCTTAAGCTGTGCCAACACTGCTTTCAACGTCACTGTGGCCCTGGGTAAGAAATTGTGATGTATTAGGTAGTACATTCTTATGCTAATTAAAATATTCTTAAGCAAGATAAACTGTGACCCCATGTAATAAATTGTGATATAACCTGCCGAACAGATGGATCTTGAACCGCATAATATTAATGGTAAATTAGTGAGTTAATATATCTTCCAATAGGTTTTTATATCCAAGGTTAACTGAAGCCTTTGTAAGCGTGAGTAAGCGTTAATAAAGGGTCCAAGCGTTAATAAAGGGTCCAAGCGTTAATAAAGGGTCCAAGCGTTAATAAAGGGTCCAAGCGTTAATAAAGGGTACAAGCGTTAATAAAGGGTACAAGCGTTAATAAAGGGTCCAAGAGTTAATAAAGGGTCCAAGCGTTAATAAAGGGTCCAAGCGTTAATAAAGGGTCCAAGCGTTAATAAAGGGTCCAAGCGTTAATAAAGGGTTCAAGCGTTAATAAAGGGTCCAAGCGTTAATGAAGGGTTCAAGCGTTAATAAAGGGTTCAAGCGTTAGTGAAGGGTCCAAGCGTTATTAAAGGGTTCAAGCGTTAATAAAGGGTCCAAGTGTTAATAAAGGGTTCAAGCGTTAGTGAAGGGTCCAAGCGTTAATAAAGGGTTCAAGCGTTAGTGAAGGGTCCAAGCGTTAATAAAGGGTCCAAGGATCCTTCACCAGATATAATCTATAGGATGGAATAAAATTTTGAATAGATGCCTTTCAATTATGATTAAAAGATCCATAAGAATGTTCGTCTGAATCAATGAACGATTTGTGTTAGCATCCATGCAGTTTATTTATATACCTATAGGTCGCTTATATAGCTGGAAGAATTTTAATTTTATCTATCCATCAATATAATACAAAACTTCTGCAATCAATCATAGTAAATGAGAAATACTTCCGAATTCTTTAATAATTCATCAAATTGAATAGAACAAACTTATGGAGAAACCATCCCTACTTTTTTCAATTCTAATTTACGCAATTTATAAAGAAGAAGAAAATGTGGAGCTGTCGGCCTTTGAGCAATCAAATCCTGAAATGCGATCTACATTCTAATATATACACCAATATAGAGTATTTTTGGTGCAGGACAGCGAATTCAAATTCGTAATTGTTAGCAATGAAGAAATCATGAATAATTTCACTTCTGTGCAGAAAATACCAAAACAGAATTCGTTATCATTTCATACATAACACACTTAATTTTTGGGGAATTTGCTGGAATTTATTATTATGCCGGTAAATCAGCGTTTTATTCGTGCTATTCATTAATTCGTTTAATAATATTCGTGCATATATATTTTAATCAATATGTTGCAATATGAAAATAGAAAACCATATCATTGCATGAATCGGATATATATATACAATTATACATATCTGCCTTTGTCAGAATTTATCAACGTTGATAAATGGTACATTTGAAAGAAATACATGCGTATTATTATATATATCCCATATTCAAATTATATGTGTTGTAAGTTTATGTAGCTTTATTTCAATTCTAAAATTATATTCATCATGATCCTAATTCTTAAATATATCGGTTTTTATCAGTAACAGTCATTAAATTTTTCATTATAAGATTATAGTTTGATTTCTTCATTCTCTAAGTCATTAAAAATAATTTGGAGGAAACATGAAAATCTGGAACATTTGAACATCGTCTTTGATCGAAATTAACAATAATTTTCCACTTGGCAAAATCATTATTGCTCTTCATTCATAATGGGTTTTTTCAATTATTGAGACCAATTTCCTGAAAAAAGATTATCCACGTTGTATAAATTGACCTGCAATGAGGTATTGTATTAAATTGGTAGTACATAACCGATAACAAAAATTCTGATGTAGTTTCTCATTTTCGGAAAAAAAATGGTTGACCAATTACGTATTAAAATCTTGGCCATCACAGTTTACTTTATGAACAAAGTTTATCTTCTCTGATCTACATAATGAGTCTTCTTCTGGAATGTTTGCAGAGATGGTAAAGTTTTCTTTGGCACTCTCGGATCACTGGTGA
Organism: Caprella mutica; assembly: GCA_947561585.1. Taxonomy (NCBI): domain Eukaryota; kingdom Metazoa; phylum Arthropoda; class Malacostraca; order Amphipoda; family Caprellidae; genus Caprella; species Caprella mutica. The sequence continues at coordinate 43,013 of CANNZV010002012.1, read as the reverse complement.
ATTATGGCCACTTGGGTATCATGTGACAGCTTGGACATTCAAACACTTTTTGAATCTTTCACTTGAATACACATTGATATGAGATTGCTTTGAGATTTTGATCTGTTAGATTGCGATTTTTGTGTCTAATTCTTATAGTCATTGGTAGGTCTGAATTTCATAAGAATCCACCGAATAAGTATGAGCTAGTTATGTAATTTCAACCACTATTCCTAAAAATGTTCCATTAGCTTTCTTGTAACATGTTGGACAACTAATATTGATTTTTTTACACAAGATTATTTATAACTTGGTTATCATAACACAAATAGTATATCCAATATCTATCCATGTAAACGTGCCACCCAAAGTTCTATCTGTCTAATTCAATACCGTACAATAATTATTCATGGATGAAGTATCCTTATCTTGATAAGTGAATAAGATTTAGATCTTCACAATAACAAATGCCCACTAGAGTCAGAGTTAAGATTGTTAGAACTATGATAATTGATTATTCAATTGAAAAGGTCCTGTTAACAGCAGGAACTTATATAAGGGCTTGAAATAGTTGTTTGTGTACAATTTTTTTTCAATAAAATTAATATCCTTAATTAAGGAGATAAAGGCAGGAGCTGTTGCAAAATTATCTGTATATGGATTTAAACCAAATTAGGATAATAATTATACTGTGCTCATAGGTTATTAACTTATTATAGTTCAAGGATCTTACCCTAACGAGTAATAGGATTTAAATGAGCTACTGAATCACCAATTAGAACTGACTATTATGGACGTTTATTGGGCTAGAATGATTCGTAGATCTGGCTTAATTAATCTATGTATCCTAACAATACGTACCCGTCGTGTGTTTATTTATTTGGTGTCCGCTTTTACACGACGAGTATTAAGCATGAAAAAGGCTACTATGATGAGCATGGGAATATATTGAAATGAAATTTAAATTCTTATGAATTTATTTGATTTTTATAAGTATTTTATCTATAAAATAAATAAATCTGTGAATCTAAGCAGAAAATTAAATAGTAATTGAATTTACTAAAAGTAACCTAATAACTGGTAATAAATTTATATTGATGAAGACCCGTTATTCTTGACGGGAAAGTACACTACAGTATACAATAATACAGTAGAGACATTGTTTTTTGCTAGACTATAATTCACGGAAAATAGTTGAATTCAACTTCAACAATAAAGCGCAGTCAGGACATAATGGAAAGCTTTGGTTTGGAATATTGATCTACTTTTTTCAAATGCTATCAATGAAAAGTTAATTAATGGTTGAACAATCGGTAATTGAAACTTAATTACATCATGGTGACGAATTTTTTTTCGTCAAAATGATCCGCATCTGATTCTACTTTCCATATTAGGTACATCTTTTAATGAAATTATAAGATGCAATCTATAATGAGAACTTGCCAATTTTTGATAGAACATGTCATAATGAGGACTCGTCATAATGAGAACTCGTCATAATGAGAACTCGTCATAATGAGAACTTGTCATAATGAGGACTCGTCATAATGAGAACTCGTCATAATGAGAACTTGCCATAATGAGAACTTGTCATAATGAGAACTTGTCATAATGAGAACTCGTCATAATGAGAACTCGTCATAATGAGAACTTGCCATAATGAGAACTTGTCATAATGAGAACTTGTCATAATGAGAACTCGTCATAATGAGAACTCGTCATAATGAGAACTTGTCATAATGAGGGCTCGTCGTAATGAGAACTTGTCGTAATGAGAACTTGTCATAATGAGAACTTGTCATAATGAGAACTTGTCATAATGAGAACTGGTCATAATGAGAACTTGTCATGATGAGAACTTGTCATAATGTGAACTTGTCATAATGAGAACTTGTCATAATGAGAACTTGTCATAATGAGAACTTGTCATAATGAGAACTTGCCATAATGAGAACTTGTCATAATGAGAACTTGTCATAATGAGAACTTGTCATAATGAGAACTTGTCATAATGAGAACTTGTCATAATGCAAAATTGTCATAATGAGAACTTGTCATAATGAGAACTTGTCATAATGAGAAATTGTCATAATGAGAACTTGTCATAATGAGAACTTGTCATAATGCAAAATTGTCATAATGAGAACTTGTCATAATGAGAACTTGTCATAATGAGAACTTGTCATAATGAGAACTTGTCATAATGCAAAATTGTCATAATGAGAACTTGTCATAATGCAAAATTGTCATAATGAGAACTTGTCATAATGCAAAATTGTCATAATGAGAACTTGTCATAATGCAAAATTGTCATAATGAGAACTCGTCATAATGAGGACTCGTCGTAATGAGAACTTGTCGTAATGAGAACTTGTCCTAATGAGAAGTTGTCATAATGAGAACTTGTCATAATGAGAACTTGTCATAATGAGAACTTGTCATAATGAGAACTTGTCGTAATGAGAACTTGTTATAATGAGAACTTGTCATAATGAGAACTTGTCATAATGCAAAATTGTCATAATGAGAACTTGTCATAATGAGAACTTGTCATAATGAGAACTTGTCATAATGAGAACTTGTCATAATGAGAACTTGTCATAATGAGAACTTGTCATAATGCAAAATTGTCATAATGAGAACTTGTCATAATGAGAACTTGTCATAATGAGAACTTGTCATAATGAGAACTTGTCATAATGAGAACTTGTCATAATGAGAACTTGTCATAATGAGAAATTGTCATAATGAGAACTTGTCATGATGAGAAATTGTCATAATGAGAACTTGTCATAATGCAAAATTGTCATAATGAGAACTTGTCATAATGAGAACTTGTCATAATGCAAAATTGTCATAATGAGAACTTGTCATAATGAGAACTTGTCATAATGAGAACTTGTCATAATGAGAACTTGTCATAATGAGAACTTGTCATAATGCAAAATTATCATAATGAGAACTTGTCATGATGAGAAATTGTCATAATGAGAACTTGTCATAATGAGAACTTGTCATAATGAGAACTTGTCATAATGAGAACTTGTCATAATGAGAACTTGTCATAATGAGAACTTGTCATAATGCAAAATTGTCATAATGAGAACTTGTCATAATGAAAAATTGTCATAATGAGAACTTGTCATAATGAGAACTTGTCATAATGAGAACTTGTCATAATGCAAAATTGTCATAATGAGAACTTGTCATAATGAGAAATTGTCATAATGAGAACTTGTCATGATGAGAAATTGTCATAATGAGAACTTGTCATAATGCAAAATTGTCATAATGAGAACTTGTCATAATGAGAACTTGTCATAATGCAAAATTGTCATAATGAGAACTTGTCATAATGAGAAATTGTCATAATGAGAACTTGTCATAATGAGAAATTGTCATAATGAGAAATTGTCATAATGAGAAATTGTCATAATGAGAAATTGTCATAATGAGAAATTGTCATAATGAGAACTTGTCATAATGAGAACTTGTCATAATGAGAACTTGTCATAATGCAAAATTGTCATAATGAGAACTTGTCATAATGAGAACTTGTCATAATGAGAACCTGTCATAATGAGAACTTGTCATAATGAGAACTTGTCATAATGAGAACTTGTCATAATGAGAACTTGTCATAATGAGAACTTGTCATAATGCAAAATTGTCATAATGAGAACTTGTCATAATGAGAACTTGTCATAATGCAAAATTGTCATAATGAGAACTTCTCATAATGAGAACTTGTCATAATGAGAACTCGTCATAATGAGAACTTGTCATAATGAGAACTTGTCATAATGAGAACTTGTCATAATGCAAAATTGTCATAATGAGAACTTGTCATAATGAGAAATTGTCATAATGAGAACTTGTCATAATGCAAAATTGTCATAATGAGAACTTGTCATAATGAGAACCTGTCATAATGAGAACTTGTCATAATGCAAAATTGTCATAATGAGAACTTGTCATAATGCAAAATTGTCATTATGAGAACTTGTCATAATGAGAAATTGTCATAATGAGAACTTGTCATAATGAGAAATTGTCAGAATGTTTTGAATTTTATATTTAGTGTATCCAAAATTTATACTAGATAATGGGGGCGAATTCAAAGAACAAATGAAATATCCTCCATACAAATTTCAACTTACCCACAATTTGACCAACAGAAACTCTAATTAAACTGTGCTTTTTGTGCAACAAATTTTTTGCAATTTGCACATGCACTGATGAATTCTTTTCACATTTGATGATGTCTGATGATACGCATTTTCACCTCACTGGTCATGTTGACAAATATAGTTGTAGATACCGGATAGTGTTAAATCATATACCCATGTAGCAACTTTTCTTGGGCCAACATTGGCAATATTGAGACAACATTGGCAATATTGGGACAACATTGGCAATATTGGAACAACATTGGCAATATTGGGACAACATTGGCAGCATTGGGACAACATTGGCAATATTGGAACCGCATTGGGACAACATTGGCCCAAGAATCATTGCTACCTGTGTATACTATTCATGAATTCCCACTTCATTCTCCAAGGGTGGCTGTGTGGTATGACATGCAGGAGAGTTGTCAGTTCCTATTTCATGGAAGGAGAGAATGGGAGAAACTGTCACTATTACAGTAGCTTCATATCGAGATATATGCAGGAATAAATAATATGTTCAACACTGCACACAGTCATAGAATCAATTAGACTTCTCAAACACTTTCCACCTATCGATTGATTTCGCGCTTTGGTGATGTTATTTTGGTACTTTCAGATCTTCTGAATTGACTCCATTAAATGTCTTTTTATTGAGAAATTTGTAGAAAACAGTTTATATTATAGGTAATTTGGAAGATTTGAAAGGTATATTTATTCAAAATACATACATACAATATATTACTCCTGATATGTTAAAAGTCCTCTCCAGTTTCTTTGAAAAAATGTGTTTATTCAATATTATTGAAGAATTAATGTCTAGGACTGGCTCTAGGATAATTAATCTGATAATCGCATAAAACTTGGTTCAGTATATTTTTTATATGCTTTAAAAGTTTTTTATACTCTGCGAGTCCATGTGTAGGAAAAACTAATCTGACGCTGAATTGGATACGCTATGATTCGAATTCCAATTGAATTTTATGATCAAACAATGAATTTTAGACCTTAATTTTAACTGTTAACGATATTTAATGTAAATAAAAGTTTGTAGTACAAGTTTACTCCTGTTATATACTTTTATTCAAATATTTACTATTGCAATGATACATGCACGCTTTGATTCGAATTCCAATTGAATTTATATGAACAAACAGTGCAGTTTCGACCTTAATTCTAAATATTAATGATTTAAAATAAATAAACGTTTGTATTAAAGTTTGCTCCTGCTATATACATTTATTCGTATATTTACTATTGAAATAATTATAAATACCAATAGATTTAAAACAATGCCTTGATTCTTTTTCTTTAGTCTTAAAGTTAGCAACTGGGAAGTAAAAACAGATACTGCAGATTATAAAAATCTTAAAATGCATATAGAAGCCAATATATTTTATCAAATTTCAAGTGGTTTACAGCAGAAGAATGACGGATATTATATAGCAGTCCGTATTGATGAAACTATTAAAAAATTGCCTTGATTCAACGTCGATTCAATTTTTTTTAAGAAATTTTGATTGACAAAATATTTTCTGTATAAATATGAAAACAGATCAATATACAGGTGAAGTGTTACAAACATCTATGTGAGGCAATACGACATCCAGACAAATTTTGGTCCGGAAAATTGTTTGTTTGTTTGTTGTATCCGCTAGTTTGTTTTACTGCACACTGTATGCACTCAGATAAATTCTGATGCACCCAGGTGTTTAGAGTTCACCCTATGGCTTTGTCTCTAAAGCGAGACACTTTAGTGCATCAAACTATAGTTTGGATGCACTAAAGAGCATCAGTTCGATGCACTTTAGTGTCTCAGCTATAAATTTGTTAAAATGATGAGGAAATTATAAAATTATTCTCATCATTTTAACAAACTTATAGCTGACACACTAAAGTGCATCGAAATGATGCGCTTTAGTGCATCCAAACTATAGTTTGATGCACTAAAGTGTCTCGCTTTAGAGCCAAAGCCATAGGGTGAACTCGAAACACCTGAGTGCATCAGTTGGAGTAGTTTATTTTTCTCAGTGTTATTGTTTCATCTAACTTTTAAGTTTCATGTATGCCTAACACCGAAATATCCCTTACCGAAATCTCCGAGACAGAATTTTTCGCCCAAATCTCATGTTAAATAAATGCCCAAATATTTTAAAATTACTAATGTTACGTATCACTTTAAAATGGTTAATGATGTTATCTGATTTTAAGAAATACACTACACATTTTAGTGTTCATTATATCAACTTTTTCTATTATTGTTCTTATTACCGAATTTTCCTAGAACTGTATTATATAAATCTGAATAATGGTTTACATTCAATTAAATGAACTTAAGACATATGAAAATAAAATGGATACTCGATCATATCTAATTCTGAATTTCGATTAATATAAATACTATATATATTAAACTATCATAGTAAGTATTATGCACTTGTATCGGATTCATAAAATCGGTCATTAATTTTGACCTAACGTCATTTCTCTCTCTCTCTCTCTCTCTCTCTCTCACTCTCACTCTGAATCAATTAATGTGTTCCATGAATATTTTATAATATTCTCCATTAGGTTTTTTTTGCAGGAGTCCTCTAACGAAGTTTGTGATTTTGATAGGACGGTTAATTAAAGCCGTTTGCTAATTAATTCCCCGTAAAGAATGACTCACATTCTGAACTCTCCGATGGTTCTAATAAAATTGTAAATATTTAAAAGTAAAAATGCTTTGACTGTTTCTATTTGGAAATTAAAAACGAAATGAGCTGCTATATACTAAAAAAATTGTTATAATAATCGTTTGTTAAATTTCACGATTAAATTGATAAAATATTGTATGCAATTACCAAGGAAATTTAATGTAAATTTTAGTTTCAGTTATAAAGTGTTTAATTATATACATATATAAAATATGTAATGCTTAAACACAAATTATCGAATGCATAATTTTCCTTGCAATTCTCATGATGCATAATTTCAGATGGTTTCATATAGAATTGTAATGTCATGCAAATGACTATCAAATACATTTATTACATAACAAAATATTAGTCAAATAAAGCAGCAGTATTTGGACACTCTCAGTACTCGGAAAGTGGGTGTTAACATAGGTCAATCATGATAGATCAATCAGAATATTTAAGTCAGATTAACATCCACTTCTCGAGCACTGTGATTGCCCTTCTATGACGTCTATGCTCTTTAACAACTAATGTATTTTGTTTGATATTTAAACCAATATAAGATTCTTATTAAAGTCTATGTAAAATGACTTCTGTTTCATTCACTAATTAGATTTTTGGTTTTTAATTCCAGGCATCGTGGTGCACTCGTACCTACCATACGTGCACCAGATCCAAGTACCAGCTTGTTTCCAACTGACGGTAGAGGCAGTGCGACTGAGTATCATCCTAGTGCAGGTCTACCACCTCCTTGCCGTAGCACTCATACACTACTGTGGCACTGTCCGTCCCCTGCAGTACACCGCTAGGATGTCACCCTCTAAAATGAAGACCCTCATTGGGGTGCTGTGGACTGTGCCCCGTAAGTTATAAGGAAAAAGGACTTTTTGGAATATTCTCTAATTATAAAATTGGCTAGTTGTGAAATTGGCTAAATGTAAAATTGGCTAAATGTAAAATTGGCTAAATTTAAAATTGGCTAAATGTAAAATTGGCTATACGAAGAATTGGCTAACTGTAAAATTGGCTAAAAGAAAAATTGGCTAAAGGTAAAATTGGCTATATGAAGAATTGGCTAAATGTAAAATTGGCTATACGAAGAATTGGCTAACTGTAAAATTGGCTAATTGAAAAATTGGCTAACTGTAAAATTGGTTAAAGGTAAAATTGGCTAATTGAAAAATTGGCTAACTGTAAAATTTGCTAAAAGTAAATTTGGCTAAAAGTAAAATTGGCTAAAAGGAAAATTGGCTAAATGTAAAATTAGCTAAATGTAAAATTGACTAAATGGAAAACTGGTTAAATTGAAAATAGTTTAGCATCTAGGAATATTGGTCTCTCCTAAAATTAATTAATAGAAAATTGGCCCTGCGATACACTATTTAAGGAGAATAAATCCATCAATATTTACAGTACAAAATACAAATTATATCCCAGATATGTAAAACAAATTAGGATATTAATTATCTTAATTATTAAGACCCGAGGAAATTTCACGGAATGAGAAATATATTCAATCAACAAATATATTTCGACTAAGCTGATAATTTTTCTGATAGCCCAAATAATCATTGTATATAGACTGCAAATTACAGGGGCGTATCTAGGATTCGGTCAAGGGGGGGGCACTTCTCAAAAAAATTAACGTTTCTGAAAAAAATCTACGGATAATTCCTCAGACTGGTCAGCTATTTGATTATTTTAATTGCTTTGAACATGCTTACACTGTGTTCCGTCGGAAGCGTCCTTTTTTAAATTGCGAAATGGGAGGACGTCATTATGTTCATAAAGAATGGATTTTACCCTATTAATATTAGCATTTTTCCAAAACCTTAAAAATGTTTTTGAATTCAAGAAGAAATGCATCGTCCTGTAGTCGGTGTTTGCCAAAACACCTTCTTCTTCAACAGTATGTCGAAAATTCATGCTTCACTCCATGACAAGTGGAAGGCTGGCTAAATCTTACCACCTGAAAAATTTCACAAGAGTTCGTGGTCTATTCAATGAAACTGGTTCTATTCACGAGAAAAGCAAATGATAACAAAACCAAAAAGAACAGAAACAGTGATTCAGGAGGTGAAGAGTTTCTATGAAGAACCCCCAGAGCTCCCAGTTTCTCAGTAGATTTCACCAACCATAACTTCGTTGTGGAGAATCGTCAGGAACACTAATGAAAATCCCTGAAATATCAACGGAATAAATGATAGGTATGATGCTAAGGTAATATCTTTGTTGCCATTATTAATTGAATGGATATACACTATACAGGCATCCCCCGCTTTAGTTACCAAATCACGACTCAGTTTAGTTACCAAACGGTAACTAAAGCGAATAAAAGTAACAAGAAATTTATAATTGTCACTCCTTGATTTATAACTCATTTTCTATGAGTTATAGAAAGAAAATTCATTATTAGAGTAAAACGTATCTAAGCATATTATTAATAATATACAGTCTTTCATTTTATGTGACTGTGATTAAAAAGTTTAAAGTAGTGCATTCATTAAATGTTTTAAAATCCATCCATAGCTTAACTCTCACTCAGTATAGATGAGTAATTAATAGATACTTAATTAAACTTCTATAATTGTTGTGCTACATTTAACAAACAGCAATTTTATGTTTTATGAAATATTTTTGGATGCAGGGTACTAAGTTCCAAGTTATTGGTTGGTTCTACAATTTCGGACATGTCAGAAAAAAAATTATAAATTTAATTATTATTTAACTTTTCAAAAATTATAAATTTAATTATTATTTAACTATTTAAAAATTACAAATTTAACTATAATTACAATTGGTATCATGGTTATCAATTGAAACAAAAGTTAAATAATGATTGCTATATATAGATTTTCACGTGTTCGAAAATATGGAACCGTGCAATAACACGGAACTAACCCTAAAATGGGACATGTTGAATTTCTGAACCAATTGCTTTAATAATCTCACCTGGATTATAATTTTGATTTTTTTAGTTACCGTGAAAAAATCACAAAAAATTGTCTCCGTTTTCTATGTCTACGAACGGTTCTTATTTCGAAACATATGACTCGAAATAAGTACCACTTTTGTTAAAGTGAGTTGTACTTAAAGCAAGGCTTGCCTGTAATCTTTCATGCATTCCTTGATGATGATGGCAACTTGTTATCGGTTAATGGTGTTTCATATCTCAGATTGCTACATGACATTATTTGGTGCTAGTTTGCTTTGCGATCTGATCATCATTTACTGGTTTGGCATGCGATCTATTTAGAATTTATTAGCAAATATGAAAGATACAAACAGGTATACGAGATACCAAATATACAGGGTGGGGCGTAAGTTTTGAAGCAAATGAAAGTGCATATTATAATCCAACGAAAAATATATTTAATAATTTACAGTTATGTATTATTACATAAGGGTTTTAAGAATTCAAAAATCATAAATTTATTCAAAATGTCCCCCCTTGTTTTTAATAACAGCCTCAAATCTCCTCCGAACTCCTTCTACTGCGGCACGCAACTGTTCTTGTGAAATTTCCTCCCAAAATCTCTGGAGCGAACGCTTTAAATCATCCACACTGCGATGGAATTTACCACAGGCCTTTGATTCAAGAATGGACCATACCGAAAAGTCCATAGGATTAACATCTGGGGAGCAGGAAGGCCACATTTCTTTGGACCAAAACCGTGGAAGATGGTCATGGCACCAGTTTTGAGTGACATTTGCAGTATGTGAAGTCGCGCCGTCTTGATGAAATGTCCATAGAGTGTCATTACCGAAGTGATCCTTAGCTGACTCCAACATTGGCGTCAAAATATTCTCAATATAACATTTAGCATTGATTTTGGCGCCTTGTTCCACAAAAATTAAAGGAGATCTCCAAGTTTCTGAAACGGCGGCCCAGACCATTACTGAAGCAGGTTTCATGGTTCTGTGGATAGTTTTTGGTTGTATGGGATGTCATTTGCACTTTTACCAATTATTCTGTCATTCCTCCGGTTGTGAGCCGTTTCCATTGTGAAATTTTTTTCGTCAGACCAAACAATTTCACCAGCCGTGCCAGACTTCAATTCTCTCAGAAGTGCTTTGCTTCTCTCCAATCTTTTTTTCTTTACAGCTTCTGTCAGAGTCTGTCTCTTTTGAAGGGTGAAAGAGGACATCTTTAGGTCTTCTTTGACAACTCTTCTCATTGTTCTGGGACTCACATTAGCTGTTTTGGCTAACAATCGTATTGACCTTTTCGGGTTCCTCCTGATCTTCTCTCAGGCACATTTTATCAGTTGTTTGGTGCGTTGTGAGCGTGGTCTACCACTTCTTGGACGATCAGTCAAGTCTCCTCTCTCATTAAAACGCTTCACACACTTCCAAACAGTCGATCTCGCTATTGAGACAGTCTTTGAAATGACGGAATCTGACTTCCCGGCACGGTGTAGAGCAATAATGGCTTCTCTTTTGTCTGACATTTTTGAATTGACTAAATTTTTGCAAAAAATAACACTGCCACATCATAATGTAGTGTCTCTACTATAGTTCAAACCCTATCAACTACTTAGGAACTTATTTTTAAGAATTATATTGATGTTTGAAAAATTGCTTCCAAACTTACGCCCCACCCTGTATATAGTATTTTATTTCCTTGAATAATTAAATACCATTTACATATTCAAAGCCTTATTATGGAAATACTTCAAGAAAATATCGTTATATAAACTAACTTATTTGAATATATAGTAAAAATAAGCAATCAATATATGTTTTTTTACTTTTAATGCATTGTGACAATATCATCTCGTCTAAATTGTTTGTTTTGTATCATAGTTACTTAAAAAGAAAAATTATCATAATTATTAAAATTAAAATACTAAAGCATTATCAGATCACATTAACCTCATAGATCGCATACCAAACAAGCAACCCTTGTTTGGCCCATACTGCACCATTCTGCAACTCGTTCTACACTTTGGTGATGCAAGACGGCACTCCACCACATTGAACAAAATTCAACAAATGCAGTTCTAGAATTTCTCATTGAAAAGGTTAGAGGTCGATTCATTAGCAAAAGAACGGAAAATTCCTGGCCAGCACACAATCAATATCTCAAACCTTTGGATTTTCACTTCTTGGCTGCTGCACAAACTCGAGTTTATATGTGAAAAAAAATATTTCATTGTGTCTCTTATACAAAGTGTAAAGTTTCGCTGAAAGGTATAACCCGGAGACCCCTAAGAAATTTGAAAGAATGTTTCGAAATTTGCTTCGTTCTGTCTTCAGGCTGAAGGAGGTCATTTTCAACAACTTCTGTAGGGCCTCGGGAGATGTGGTTCATATGATATAGCCATATATATAGGACAATAAATGTTTAATAATAATATTGTCTTTGCCATCAACGTGGTGTATCTATGATGACAATTGATGCATTAGAAGTGCTTCTAATTCGCAATTTAAAAATGTCGTTTCTGATGGAACACAGTGTGTCAGTGGATGTATTGTATAGTAAATAAGCTGTATATCAAGTCCAATAGACTGATAGTTATTTACTTAATCACAATATTCAATCATTGGCTGCAGCAAAAATAATCAAAACCTTACTGCTACACTGTGTTTCATCAGATAACGTAATTTTTAATTTGCGGATTAGAAGAACTTACAAATAATTCAAATACCATTATAGATGCATCACTTTGGAGGAAAAGAAAGGATTTTTATTATTATTCAACATTTATTGTCTTATATCATATGAGGCACATCTCCTGAGGTCCTACAAAAGTTGTTGAAAATGACCCTCTCCGATGTGAAGACAGAACGATGCACGCTTCAGAACATTCTTGCATACTTTCTTGAGAGTCTTATTGTTATATATTTAAGCGGAGATTTGAGCACATTGTATACGAGACTCATTGGGATCTGTTTCTTTTTTATATATAAACATGTAAACTCGAGTTTGAGCAGCAGCCCATATGCAAAAGTCCAAAGAGTTGAGATGTGGACTGTGTGCTGACCAGGAATTTTATTTCCGTACTTCTGCTAATCACTCGACCTCGAAACTTTTCCTTAAATTCTAGAGCTGTCTTTGTGCAATGTGGTCTTGCATCCACCAAAGTGAAGAAGTTGTAGGCTGGGCCAAATAATGTGCTGGAGCAATCAGAGTTTTGAAAACCATTAACTGGTAACAAGTTGCCATATTCGTTAAAATGCTTGAACAATTGGAACCATTCTATTAATAATTGCAACGAAGATCATTACCCAAGCATCATACCTATCATTTGTTTTCCAGATATTTCGAGGATTTTCATTCGTATTTTTTCGATGTGTTTTTGATGGAGGCAAATTAACTTCTCGATCGTCTGTCCAAACGATTCAATTGGCAATGCTGGATTGTTGCTGCATAATCCACTTACAAAGCCGCTATTCATGTGGTTTTCGTTAATGGTCGAACTGAAGTTCAATGATAGAAATGGAATTTAAATGAATGTATGACGATCCTCCACCACGTGGTTTTGGTGTGGATGAAATCTGCCGAAAAGCTTTTCTGAGAGAAAAACTAGTGTGTTTTTGGTTTGTGTTTTTTTTTTTTTTTTTTATTTACTTTTTCTTGTTAATAGAACCAGTTTCATTGAATAGACAACGAACTCTTGTGAACATTTCAAGTGGTAAGATTTAGCCACCGTTCCATTTATCTTGGGAAAGCATGAATTTTCGGTGTACTGTTGAAGAAAAAAGTGTTTTTGCAAACTACAGAGTACAGGACGATGCCTTTCTTCCCCAATTCAAAAACATTTTTAAATTAAAGAACAATGATAGAAATTCACTCTCTATGGACAAAATGGCTTCTTCTACATGATACGACTTGAAGCAATTTAATTTCTCCCATTTCGCAATTTAAAAATGACGATTTTGATAGAATACAGTGTTCAAGCATGTCAAAAACAATTAAAAATAATCAAATAATTGACATTTCTTCAATTTGGAGGACTAATCCATATATTTTTTAAATCCGTAGATTTATTTTTAAAAAGTTCAGACCTCAAGGGGAGGGCATCTGCCCCAAATGCCTCCCCCTTGTATACGCGCCTGGCAAATTAAGTGAATAAATAATGAATAATAAAAATAAATAAAATAAACGTCGAGTTTGCAGAATCATAGTTATCGAATTCTGTTTTACGGAATTACTGAAAGCATAACGGACGGACGGACTAACTAACTTAACTAATTAACTTACTCGCTCACTAACTAACTAAGGAAAGAACACGTAGAAAATTATAATCTTATTAATCGCTAATTCTCTATTTTCCCACTCGCCAAATTTTCGTGATTTTTATATTACCAGTAATACTTTATGCATTGTTTATTCTATATTAATATCACTTATATCACAGGTATACTGATAGGTCTACCAGAAATAGTTCAAAATTAAATATACCGCTCAGATTCCGATTACTGTGGGTGTCTGTGTACTTACTGCACCTAATTAGTACTGAGAGCTCAAATTAATCTTTATAATGAATAATACATGATAAACTATCTGAACTCAGTAATGGAGAGCTCTTTGATAGAGAAGTATATTCTATATCGGACTTATAATGCCCTTTAAGTATTAATTTTAATTAATTACAGGTAAAGCTCTTAAAACGCCCACATGTAACGGAAAAGCGTTCGTTGTAACGATAAGCGTTCGTTGTAACGATAAGCGTTCGTTGTAACGATAAGCGTTCGTTGTAACGATACAGTTGCGGATTAAAACTTTGTAAGTTTTCTGTGAGCGCATTTCAAAGAAATCTAACTCAAGGTAAACAGTCTCAGATTATTATTAAAAGAAAATTTAAAGGAAAATCATATAATATTTATATAACTTACTTATATAGATGTACGAAATAATAAGGTAGGTATAACTGTCTCTTAAATTACTATAAAATATGATAAAAAGGGTTTTATCTATCAACTTCACTTGCATAGATATCTATGTACCTACCTGCATGCAAACTAATATACATATGCATAATTAATAATCATTTATTAAACTGAACACAATATATAAAAATAAATTATTTAATTTCCTGATTTTTAATTTTTTGTTTGGTATGAATAAAAGAAGAATATATTAAAATAGAATATAGAATAGTCCCACCTTTTTCAAATGTCTATTGAAATTTTCTAATTAAAGAAAATGTTGCAGAAAAGGGTAACGAAATCAAAATAATGAAAATCTTAAAAACAATACATTAAGTGCTAATTGTCAATTGTAATATCTCTGATTATAATCCATGTTTGACTAGATACTTGGTAGACAAATGAAATATTTGTTAAACCATATAATTTAAAGAGTTCGTTGTAGCGACCTATACCCGCTAGAGCCGAAAAATTTTGTCCTTTGTAGGTGGGTGTCCGTTCAAAGATCGTCCGCTGTAAGAGCTTCACCTGTAATTATTTTCTTGTCATTAATGGAAAATATTGTTTAAAAAAATAATTAACTTATATTTTGTTTTCGTATTTATTTATGATAATCAAATTGATTATTGCATCATATATATTTTATTACATGTTTCATATTTAAGCTTTAACCATCAGAGTGATGGATACACTTATTTTCTCTTTTCCAGATGTGTTAATGGTATCTGGGTTTGCCCTGATACCTGGCCAGGGTTACCAGTCTGATGGATGCAGAAACGTGTATTTTCTTCTTCATGGATTGAATGTGAGCTGCACAATCATGATTAATCTATATTATTATCGTTCTATGTATGATATAAGTATCAGCAACTCAGAGCAATTATACCTAATATACGTTTCGAAGCTTGTTTTTTATTAGCATGTTTTGAAACTATAGAGTAACTGATTTAATGTACATTATTTGTTAAATTTAACTTATGGATATTTAACTTATGTAATGCTACATTTAATATGAAATAAAACTTGAATTCTTAAAATGAAACCAATTTGAATATTCTAGCAATAATAGTTTACATTAAGGCCACTTCAAATCGGCTACTTTTTGTGCAGATACCCTGTATATGTAAAGGCCGTGTTCCAGAAGCCACTCGTTTTGAAATTGAATTACACAAAACTATTAAAGTTATGAAAATTATCAGTATTACGAAATAAATTGTTATTGAATTTATCTTTAAAATGGTACCAGATAAATAAACTAACATTAATAATGAAAATACAGATTCATATTTATAATGTCTGATTTTTATAGTTTTGTTTAATAAAATGAATAAAATATTGGTAATGAATAATTTATACTATAGTAATAATGGAGTTAGAAATATTGGAGTATATTAAATATTGGATTTAGAAAAATATTTAAATCCTAAAATCAGTTTCAATTTTTTTTGTACACATAGGTAATTTAAATTAAGCAATCATTCATCAATTTTTTCACTTAAAATAAAACAATTAAATGAAGAGCTGTTATGCACAAATAAATAGTAAATTATTGGTAAATATCTCTTCATTAATTGTGTCAATTTAATTTAACAGTCCACAGTTTATTTGAATGGAAAATTGTATAATTCTAATTAATGTACAAATTTATATCAATTAAGAAACTCGTAAATAAATTTCATTTACAAATAATTCAAAGTATGTAAATAATTGCAGTGGTGCTCAACTTTTAATTAGTTACGCTAATTGCGTATAATTTCCTCGGCGACAGAGAAATCTCTAGTATGCAATAATTCTATTTCTTAATTACAGTAAGTTATTTGACTGTTATTAAAATATCTCACATTCTTACCGAGAGACGAAAAAGGATGACAGAAAGATAAAATTGTGTGTGTTTTAACCTTACCTAAATTCATTCATTTCTAATAAAAGAGTATCCTAGCAGAAATTTGGAGATTGAATTTATGAAACTCATATTTGCATTTTTACTGCATTAGATAAATTTATTTACTGTGATAAAATTAAAAGGGAAAACCCTATTTGTTTCGTTATGGAAGTTATCCCGAGAAAGATTTAGTGGGATTCTTTTACAATCTTCGTTGATACCACCATGTTCAAATTTCCAAAAGAGTTCACTTGACTAGACTAATTCAGAATTCATGTTTTCACTTACCAGTTCCGTGTAATTTGGTGCTCGGTGATCGTCGGGCCTACGATCTTCCTCATCGCCGTCTATTGCCGTATCTTCATACTGCTCAGTTCCAGGGCCTCGCAAATAGTTACGCCCGAACAGAGAAACCAACTGAAGAGGAACATCAAGGTACAGGAAAATCATTGTGTGATATCATAAAATCGATCGATTTGGAGGGTATTGTAGTTTCTTTCGCTTATATAATGGTAATTCAAGTCTGCATTACAATAAAATAATTATTAGAACAATAAATATCTATGGCGATCATTTGAATATAATTTGAATAATATGTCGCTAAAGTACTGTTTAGAATTTGACTTGAGTTAAATTTGAAAGTTTGGAAATCGATAACTATAGTCTTCAATGACATCATTCTATTAAGTTCTCTTGAAACAAAATAAATAAATAAAACATTGAGAAGAGTACTAAAAGAGATAAATTAAAATATTAAAACTGCATATATGTGCATTGTGCACTCTGATTGATAAAAATTGCATATGAAGAAAAAAATCAATAAAAATTCTATGCGTATAAAAATTGATAATTGTACCTTCATCAAAATGAAAAAAATGGTAACAAACAAAATTTCAATTATATATGTGAGTCTAACTTTTTTCGTAAGTTTTAATCTCTGGTACAAATAGCACAGACATCTATATATAGCTGTCCAAATTTTAATAATGGCTGTAGACTTTGTAAACAATTCGAATCATTAATAATAGTTAATGAACTTGTTTAATATAAATATGCACATGCGATTTTCTTTCAATTGTTAATGTAAATTCTTTGTTGTATGCATTTCAGCCAAAACCATTATTATAAGAGCATACACTGCAGTTTCATGTTAAGAAAGAAATAATAATTTGATTCTACAGTGTCCAACATGTTGACTTTTTTTGTCTTCGGTGAATGAGTGCATTAAGTGAAAAATATTACAACCTCTCTTTTTGTTTTCTATTTTTCTATCCTTTGACTCCAGACTGTCCGCACCACGGCTCTCATAGTCGGTACGTTCATCATCGGGTGGTTCCCAGCGGCAGTGACTTTCGTGGTTGTTTGCAAAGATTGCCTCGTTAAAGACATTCAGCCCAAGTCACTTCAGATGGCTTTATTCTCCTCAAACTACATCATTTTCATTTTGAAGGTAAGGCTATCAATTAAATGTTAGTTTTTTCCCCACCAGAACGAAGTAAAAGTATTAAAATATGTTAGTGAATTGAATAGTATATATAATTATATATGCTATGATTTTGAGAACACTCGATCGGATCAATTGAAAAAAAATTTCATCGTATAATTATTGTATTTTAGACCATGAACCTATGTAGTAGGGAATATGAACAGGTAACAAATCGGAAATATTGTATCCTAATAATTTTATCAAAATATTTCTGAAATACAATTTTCTTAATACATTCATGTCTTTATAATTTATAATTTCCCTCAGTATGAAGTAATAAGTAAATCAATTTACTTTTAGTATCAATACTCATTTTTTATTGAACAGCAAGGTATTACTATTAGTTCGTTGCTTTCTTCTGTATTTTTACTTACAGTATAAGTATTCTGCCTACGCAATAGCTTATTAAAGGATTAGTTGTTCAGATTCCATTATTTCCAAACTAAGCTTGAGAAGTCATACAATACTATAATGGAGTTAAAATTACTGCAACTTATATTTGACATAAGATTGTTGCAATATTAGAGCTCCATTATCTATCGTGTGTATAGGATTGAAAAAGACAAACAAAAATTCCTATCAATTTCGATTTCAACTCAATTTTATTATTATTTATAGAACTTGTGCAACACTCAAGGCAGTTGTACATCGTGTTTGACTGTTCTGTATATAAACAGTAAATAAAACAATATTTCTTAATATTAACATACTTTTTATTTTTTACAAAAACTATCAACATGAAAGAAATCCAAACACAATATCAATGTTTAAATCAATGCAGCCCAATAAGAAAATACAACAACACAACTCAGATAGCTTCTACAAAATGGGATTAGAATTAGAAGGGCATTCATTAAGCCCCTCTATCGTAAAAATTTTCATAACTCAAATAGAATAACACAAACCAAATAGTAAATAAAACTCCAGAGTTGTGAAGTTATGAGTTATATAGCACTCGAGTAGTGGGGACCTGAGTTATGAAGTAGTTTACTATGGTTGAATTATATAAAAAGATATACGTCAAAACTGCGTTATAGTTATCCCTCAATGACCCTAGTTTTCTATGATTTTAATCATAGAAAACTATCTAGTGAACCCAAGATAAGAAGTGGCTCCGAGTTATGAAGGAACAAATACTTCGTAACTCAAAAGTTTCACAGTACAAAATAGGTTGCATTACTTCTTAATATACTAAATATGCTATTTTACAATTTAACAAATAAAAACATGGTTACAAGAAATGACTGACATTTTCTGTTGTAATATTTGGCCTTTTGTTACTCATAATCATATTCAATTTTGAGAATCTTCTTTCAACTTAAACTGAAGTTACTGTCGATACTATATTGAATAACAATTGATTAATTTTTAATATTTAGTTCAATATGAAATATTTAGTTCATACACTCTCAAAAATTTGAGCAAAATTAAATAATAAATTCTAATAAATATTAACATAAAGTATAGGTCTGTAAGATGAGATGTGTAAGTAATCGTGAATAGCTCTGAATATATTAATAAAAATTTAAAATAATATATAATGAAAAAAAGATATAAAAAAAATTAAATTTAATAAAAAAAGAATAATAAAAAATATATAATAAAAATGAATAATAATTAAATTTATCGTTTATAATTCTTTCTAATGACGTTTGTTTATTATCTTGAAACAAAGTTGAACGTTCTGACTGAACAGTAAATAGTTATCAAATATATGTTCTAATTAACATTTTGTTCTGATAAGAATCGTATCTAATCTGTTATTGAAATATATCTTTCATATAATAGTTCTATTTAATCATACTTAATATTATGTTTAATATGCTTATCGTTTATACCTATATATAAAATGACAGGCTTCTCCTCTTTACAATTTTTTTTTATTTATAGCATTAAACCCGCGATATTTACAGGATAATTTATAATATATAACAGCTACCGAGGTCATGTTTTCAAAAAATGAGAAGACGTCATGATAAGATTGCACAATGCACATCAGACTATCTGCATCCGGTGGAAGGATGAAAAACCCATGCTAAAAAACCCTGTTGCATTATTATAAAAGGTTAGGTTAGTGGTCCGGTTAGGGGCTCTGAAAGGGGTTTCGAAAGTGACAAAATATTTACTTAACTGAGTTTTTGACGGGGCTTTTTCGGTTTTTTGTCTTAGTATCGTGTAACCACGGTATTATAATTTAATTACTTTGATCTTTATCACATCTATAATTAAGAAATTACCTCTTTTTTCTTTCATCTCAGGTTTTTGCCGATACGTTCATCTACGTTCTTGGACTACGTGACATAAGGGAAGGTACGACTTCACTCTGGCACACCATTCGCCATAGGTGGCTGTCACTGAAGCACAGGAATGACCCGGAGTACAGCCTCAATAACAGACCAAGCCGACCATCAGCTTTCAGAAGTACTAAAGTCACCTACTTCCCGGATTCGAAATCCGTGAATAGTGTCCGAAGAATAAGCTTCAATCACGAGCCATCAAAACTGAAGCGTATGAGTGCTCCTAATATAAACTTTGTGAACCATAAACACTCTTCATCTTTTGACTCCATGGCTTTACAAATGAATGTCATTGGCAATACAAACAATTTTAGGTTCCATAAACAAAACAGAATTCCAGAGTATAAGTCAGTAGATCTCAATGATATTGAATTAAAAACAATTTCTGATGTCTAATATTGAATTGTATTAAAATAAACGTTAAGATTATAATACTGTTGATCATAATATAAAAGTGTAAAATTTGGTTATGAATAGGTATGTCTCATCCCGATAAATTCCACCCTCGTGACAATGTTTAATTAAGGTGAAAATATAAATTATAATTTTTATTTTACAATGGCTGTTAAATACTGCGTACCTATTTGGACAATATTTAGAGGTAGATGATGTCAATTGAAATTTTATCCTTTATATAGACAAAAATTCTTAATATGCCATTACATTCTGAAGTCTACATGTTGAGCAATTTTATGTGGACAATGTACAATCAAATTATTATTTCTTTCTTAACATAAAACTGCAGTATATGCTCTGACAACGATGGTTGCGTAATGTAGTGAGGGGTCAGTTGGTAGAGACAACCTTTTCAATGTTGTCGATTTTTTACTCATAAGTTCCTGTATTAAAAAACTTTTTAAAAAACAACGTGCAATGAACCCCATATCAAAAACCTTTTGGTCAAAAAACTCCATGTAAAATAGCCCCGGAGCAAAAATAAACCCTTCAGTTAATTACATTTTACACCACTTTTTCTCTATGTCAAACTATAAGTAGCAGATGACATCATCTTTCAGTTCATATCACTATTGTATCAGCGATAGCAAAGATAATCAGCTTGTGATTAAAAAACTAAGTATACATCAACTGATAAAAAGCGTTCACACAACCTTTCATTACGCTGCTGAACAGCTTGTTGAAATGCTTATAAAATGTTAATAATTGATTAATGATAATGACTAACCAAACCTAACCGTAAAGAGGGTTGTAACTTACCGGGGTGGAATTTACTGGGGTGCAACTTATTGGGATGGAATATACCGGTGACCGTAAAATTGATATAAGTTATAATTGTGATAGTATTGCTATAATTCAATTATGTACATAATGAAAACTTTGTTCAAGATTATTAACCACAGTTTAACGTGCATTTACTTTTCTATTACTATATTAATTAACGTGTTTGTAAATATGATAATCATTAAAAAAGAATACATATTGCATATACTATATATAAGTGTATTTATGGTAAAACAAGAAAATAGATACAGACGTTGTTAAAAATCGATATTTTCTATAGCTCGATTAAATATCATAGAATGATTTTATTGTTTCAATTATTATTCTATAAAAATAATCTATTTCTTAAGCAATATGGTCATATAATGTATACCTTAATTGTATCATCATTTTTCGTAAAATAGGTAACATTGATCTCTACCATTTTTCACCAAAACTCTTCACAATATTTTTTTAGGAAAATGTCTTCAATGTGTATTTAAATTCATTTAAACAAATTGTACCTTTCCATTCGAAATATAAAGCATCTTCAAATAAGAAATAAATAGAATGCTATGCAGCAATGAAAGAAAAATGTACGCCCAAAAAAACAGTATTCTTTTTCTAATACTATACCAGCAGGAAAGATTGTTTGAATTCTTGGAAAATATTATTTGTTTATATATAATTATGTAACATTGCTAGTTACAGCACCGTGGAAAACTGCTCAGCATGAAAATTAATAATCCACTACCATATGCAAACGAAAAAATAATCGGTAGAAAATAAAATCAATTATATATATCACAATGGTTTAAATAATTGCAAATTACAGTATCAAACCAATTGAATACTACTGTACCGATCCCAATAGATTTTTTGAAACATGTACTCGTATTCCACATAATTTTTGGTTATAGCCATGTGGGGAACTTTTCATTTTCAAACGTCCATTGTAACCGCTGATTAACCTATGGTTGGAATTTCGTACTCGTTATTTCCAAGAATAATTAAAATTATGAATCTTTATTTTCCATGGCCCTAACTATTTTCTCACTCTCTGGTACAACAGTGTGTCACAGCGAAGAAGAATTTGAAAGTTATCGCTATAGGATTTATTCTATCCATTTTATTGAACATTTTTACATTTTTATTATTTATAAGTTCATCCGTTTCATTTACCACTAACTACCTAATCAATTAAACTTCATCCGTGGGTGCAATCACTAATCTAAAAAAAAGATTTGTGTTTTAAATTCAATAAACTCTTATGTATTTTATCACTTTCTTGACTCCTTCGTGTTAATTTTGCTTTTAATACGCATCAGATATTTTATTTTAATTAATTTAATCCGAGTTACATCGATCAAGTGTGCTACAACTTTTACAATTTATTTTCTTATAATTTCGTTAAAAAAATTATGATAACCGATTTATTAATTGTTCGACATGACATCGAAATAAATTATTAAATCACCGCTCAAATCATTTATTATTTCATTCCTATTCATTTTCATACGTCAGTTATATATATTAGTTACATGACAACTGAAAAACAGTTCGGTACTAATATAATAACTATAGTTATATATATATATATTAAATTACATACTGCCACGAAGTTACTTTTACTAATTCGAACACAAAATCCAAATCGAATCAACATAGTCTTATTTCAAATAATAAGACATGCATCTACAAAATTCTTATATAAAATTGAAAGAAATTGTAGTAAGTACAGAATGATTGATGACAAGGTATTATAAGGACGTCTTAATTTGAAACTTTTTCAAGTGAGGACAGCATGCATGTCTCTGTTTTTAGCAGTTTTTTCACCTCTTGTATTATAAAAATGATCTGGGTTGGTAGTCACCAGTCAATGGGCCTCAATAAATTTTGCTTATACATACGTATTCCAAGAGTATATTCATAAATATTTATAATTTGCAATATTTAAGTTTTACAAAATAGAGACAGGGAATTTTCTAAGTAACCAGACGAAGTAATTATTCTCACATTCTTTTTGCTTTATATTAAGGTGATTAAGGTGAGCATGTACTGGATCACTCCAAATCAGTACACCATAGATTTGGTAAGGAGAGACAAGATTATAATATAAATAATTCAGGGACATTTTTGCAAATTCTATACCTAATTAGGATACATGCAGTAGTACATAAAAAATTAATATCACGAGAAAATTTTAATTTATAGTCTACGAAAGTTCCTAAATATTTTATACAATTCTGAGAGAAAACTTTATATCAAGCAAGATTTAATAATGACAGCGAAATATGCTATCATTATAGAGATTAGTGAATAATAATGTAGAAGTCTTATTCTCATTAAAAGGAAAACAGTTAATTACTGTTCTTTAAGCAGGCTAGAAAATATAGAATTAGTGTTGTTCTCCAATTCAACATAATCAGAAAAGATAAAATAACCGTAGTGGTGGTGTCATCAGCAAGCAAAGTGATCTACGCAGAATAACAGTCATCAGGTAGGTCTTTAACATATAAAAGAAATAACAAAGTCCCAGTATACTGCCTTGCGGAATACCAACAGTTAAAGTCCTATAATAAAAAAAAATGGGAGCCAATTCTCAAACATTGTTTTCGACCCATGAGATAACTTTGAAATCATTTAAGAGAAAGTTCTCTAATTCCATATTTAAACTAGAATGGGCACTCTACGAGTGTTCATTCCTTTTTTTTTTCGCCGCTGCTTCAATCCTAATCTATTCATGACTTTGACAATGACCTTGGACTTGATCGCTCCAAAAAATAAATTAAATTGTTCTTGGATAATTATCAATCGTCTCTTCAAATCCTAAGCAATTTGGTCGAATACTATTTCAATTATGCGAATAACAGGATTCATTTCTGAT
Organism: Caprella mutica; assembly: GCA_947561585.1. Classification (NCBI taxonomy): domain Eukaryota; kingdom Metazoa; phylum Arthropoda; class Malacostraca; order Amphipoda; family Caprellidae; genus Caprella; species Caprella mutica. The sequence goes on along the minus strand of CANNZV010002012.1, from coordinate 18,542 downwards.
AACAAGATTACATATAGTTACGTAAATAAATGAATTCCGATCAAAACATAACCATCCGCAATTTTGCGAAGGATAAATAGTTTTCAAATATGGACGTCATGGCTCACGCAGTGTCAGATGCTTTAGTCACCAATAATAATTCTTCATAAATGAGGTCAACGACACTTAAGAGAGCATCCGTTGTAAGATTTCCCTACCGGAACCCAAACTAAAAGCCACTCATCACATTATGCACGCCTAAAATGAGAACATTCTATTATAAAAACACCTTTCAAATATTTTAGTTTCAAATATTTCAGTTAAAACACTCATATCTAGATTTGTACTCAGGAATCACTACGTATATCTTTCTCAAGAATATCAGGAAATATTCCGTACACAATAGAGTCGTTAGAAATAGGTAGTGATAAATAAGTAATTGCAGATTGAAATATTGTAGTAGGTACACCATACTAAAGACTTTTTTAGTTTACCAACAATGTTGAAGAAATATAGAACCATATATAATTATAAAACAAAATAATTTGATTGATTGTTTGAATTGAGACTGTGATAATAATTATAAAAGAGGTTGTTATATTACATTTAATATAGCGTTCTCAGAAGTCATAAGTAGTTAGAGAGAAGAAAATGACACCTGTTTTTACTATACAATCACATTAAAACATAATGCAGGTATGTAACTTACATAATACATGATTGCGTTTAATTATCATACAAATGCAAGTCGGAGCATATCGGTTACTTATATGCACGCTTGCTATGCAGTTACACAATAAACCTATATGCTACACATACGGAAAACACTCCTCTCAAACTACACAAACAAAATTTTACGACCAGCACCAAAGAAAACCATTACTAACGTAAGTCAAATACATTATAGCACATGGTACCCCAAGTCAGATTTATGTAACACTAGCTGAAAAATTACGATATTGTATGCGAAATTCCTCTCATTGATGCCGGGAGCTGATAAACTTTTTGAAATCCTGGTTTGTATGAACAGGCGCTTACCTGAACAAAGACTCTTCCTTCTGCAAAACCCACAGGCACCTATTTTCCCAGGATTCTTTTTTTTAACTTTCATCAAGATAAAAGGATTTGATATTTTGATGGTGTCAGGCTGTCATTGACGTAGAGTTGAGGCATGGCTTACTTAATATACATATTAAGTAAGCCATACATAATATGTATATTAAGTAAGCCATGGTTGAGAGGATCTTGTGTACTTGAATGCAGTTATTACATCTTTCTCTACTTCACCATTGGAATAGGTTTACAATGGTTTTCTTTTTACCCACAGTGCTACTACCGCACCCATAGTAAATAAATAGCGAAGTATACCAAGTACAATATTGGAACATCAAAAAATACTCTGAGTGACGTCATACAAAGTATTTTCCATTTTGTTTTTAAATAAAAAATGTTCTACTATTCAGTTAAACGTGTATTTTCATGGAAATTAACTTACATAAAATTGTTTTTATCACGTTTTACACTCTATTCACTTATAATATTCACCTTATAATACTTATAATACATGAGAGTACTGTATGCGACGCCATTTGTTTACATCGTTTCTGAAGAATGGATCAAGTTCACCGGCAATGAATTCGAAACTTAGTATACTTTTCTATTTATTTACTATGACCGCACCTATCTCCCAATTGATGGGCCGAAAGTATGACTTCGGTGGGCAAAGTATATTTAATTTGGTTTTCCAATAGATCAACGTATACCTGAGTTATTACTTCATGCACTGGCTTGGCTTTCTGAAAAAAACGTCTCCAGACACTACGATGTCATTTTGACGATCTAGCATTTCAACGTTCTCAATGCTTTCTTCTAACCTTCATATAAATCTTTTGTCAGTAACATTTTCCTGTTCCCTACACAGAGAAAAAGGTTTACTCATATTTAATGGGTCAACAATTTATGCTTTGAATCAATTTATTACGTGAGTTAGTTGGACTACATTCATGTTTTCACGTGTGTCAAAACAACTATGACGTGGTGTGTCACCAAATATAGTTAATTCAAATCATTTTATGGATTGAATCAACTTACTATGAGAGTTAGAGTTACATTTTGGGAGTTTGAACATATGTTAAAACAACTAGGACATATTGTGTTGAAGTGACTCACAAAGATTGTTAATTCAATGTATCTGGTGTATGAATTAACTTACTATGAGTGTTGACGCTATTTTTTTAAGTTTAGGTGCGAGTTAAATCAACTATGACATAGTGTGTTATAGTAACCCACAAAGACTGTTAATCCAGTGTATTCTGCAGTGTATTAATTAACTTACTATGAGAGTTGGCACTACTTTTTTTCAGTTTAGGTGCGAGTTAAAACAACTATGACATAGTGTGATAATGTAACCCACAAAGACTGTTAATCTTATTTATCTGGTGTATAAATTAACTTACTATGAGAGTTGATGATACTTCTTTTTTTTAAGTTTAGGTGTGAGTTAAATTAAATGAGTATGTGGCAACTTATGCTTTCCTCAAAGCTAACTTATTCGGATAACACTTTTCAGTTCAAATCTTGTTTCAAGTGTGTTACGTGTTGAATGTGAACGCTCCTCAATACCATTTTAGTTAAAGTGCAAACAATAGCGTTATATGCATTAAATAGTATTATCGCTGCCAATCGATTATTAATTAATTCCAATTATAAACTGATAAATGTCTGCCTAAATATTCTAAAATATTGGTGATTGATAGTTTGGTGGCTATAGTAATTATTTGAAGAGCTGATTATCAGTATATAACTTTGATAATAATAAATTTTGATTAATGCCTTCCAGTTTGTAAACTGATATCCAAACTAATTTCTTAGATTATTATATGTTAACTAATTTAAGCATCATACCTACCTAGCTGTTTTTTTCAGTGTCAATACCTTCTACATAGGCTAGGTTACTGCGCTGTCCTCAGAATAGGGTTCCAAATTATTATCAGGCGATTTCAAATTTTTGGTCACGTATGAAATATATTATATAGCTACCTAATAGCTAATTAAAATAAAAGTTAATTTAATATAGTTTTTCTTACGCGACCGAAAATGTGGAACCATCCGATATTTCGGAACTTATCCTAGTATCTTAAGTAAAGTGGTCTGATAATCTATATATTTTAAAATTAGTTAGTGTACTTATAGGTAGGGTTATACAGCTAAATTCGGTTCTTTAATTTCTAATTGTGACCCTATTAAGAGAGTCTCAAAATCATTCTGAAATTAGTTTATTTATATATTGAATTGTTGAACATCATAATTTAAGCTCAATTTATGATAGGTTCTATTTATTTCACGAGTGCCTTGAAGCTATGATGGTTATTAATGTTTCTGAGATAAGAGACCGCAGTTAGTTAAAGTGCCGCAATTTACCTACTTGACCCTAGTTTTCTTTGACCGGGAGAACTTCATCCAGGGAGGTAGTCGGAGGAGAACACCGTCCAGGAATTTAGCAGTGAGAACTCCAACCAGAGGTGAGCCTTTTGATATATTATACTTTTTTAGTATTTAATTAAAGTCTAAATTAAGAGTGTATAATGAACAAAATTATGAGGATTAGCTAGGAAAATCCATTGCATTTATTAGAGCTAAATTTATACTGCCTCTGAAGATTTATAATTAGTTTAACATTTTATATAAATAATTTACCTATATGAAAGCATTCTCAGTTAATAATTCTCTTCATTTCTTTATTAATATATGGTTTTCTATATTTTCTGAATCTACTTTCAGATCTTTATGAAGAATTGATGGAGTAGATCAACGTCATCAACCATCGGAGTCCTCTCCAATTCCTTTGAATGATTCAGGAACAATTATGCTAGGTCAAAGTAAGTATTTGAAAATATTAGATAATTTTTAAATATGTATTTGCAATATGATTAGCTCTTACTTTTTCATATGCTTTTGGGGATTCCAGACATGAAAATAATATGGAGGCTGTCGCTATCTCATCACAAAAGGAAAAAGAGTAGGTTATATAATTGATAATGTATATGAACGATACTATGAATTTCTATTCAATATAAATTAATATACGAATCTCTTATTTCAGGAATTGGCAACCTATAGTCGTGAAAGACAGTGACGATAATTCAAATTGTACTTCTAAATAATAAATCTAAAACTTAAATGTTTATATTTCGTTTTCAATTTGACCTTGGTAATTCTATTAGCATATTTCTATATCAGTGCCTATGAGTAAGATGAATTGCACTAAAATATAGTCTAGAAGATAAAGGCTTTATTATTAATTTATTATTCATTAAGTTATAGTACAACTGCAGCATATCAAAGATTTATCAACTTTTGTAATCTAGCCTGGTTAATTAATTCATCTAGCCTACCTATTTATCACTACGTAAAGTTATTTACGTCATCTAACTACTTATTTATAAACTGACCTAATGAAGTTACTTATTCAATTTAATCTATAATTTACAACTAATAACCATATATCAATTCATCGGATCGAAAACATTTCAAAAAGCAAGGATAGGTCTAGGTGATCAATTATTTTTTTTAATTAAAGTAGTATGCATAACACAGAAGCAAAAGTAGAAAATAATTGAACATGTTAGATTTTGTCCTAGAAAATAAATAGTCTAATCTAATTGATACCGGGAACTAACTCGAGATTATGATTTAATAGAGTAAATATAGTGACTGAAAAAGTCATGTAAAAAGTCTGACTACTGCTAACCAGACCGATATTTCAACCTACACTAATAGTTGATATACATTTACTTAGTTTACTAGTAGTTGATATAACCAACACGAGATGTTGATATAACCTACACGAGTAGTTGATATAACCAACACGAGTAGTTGATATAACCTAAACGAGTAGTTGATATAACCTACACGAGTAGTTGATATCACCTATACGAGTAGTTAATGTAACCTACACGAGTAGTTGGTATAACCTACACGAGTAGTTGGTATAACCTACACGAGTAGTTGGTATAACCAACACCAGTAGTTGGTATAACCTACACGAGTAGTTGGTGCTACCTACACGAGTAGTTGGTATAACCTACACGAGTAGTTGGTAAAACCTACACAAGCAGTTGGTATAACCTACATGAGTAGTTGGTATAACCTACACGAGTAGTTGGTATAACCTACACGAGTAGTTGGTATAACCTACACAAGCAGTTGGTATAACCTACATGAGTTGTTGGTATAACCTACAGAAGCAGTTGGTATAACCTACACGAGTAGTTGGTATAACCTACACGAGTAGTTGCTATAACACATAGGAGTGATTGGAGAAACATACACAAGTAGTTGATGTAACCTTGTTCTGTAGTTGTTTTAACCATTACATTTAATAGGTTCAACCATCTCGAGTAGTTTTGACTATCACTGGTAGTTGTTGCGACCATCGGGAATTAAAAATAATCAACTCACATATGTGTTGTTTTAACCAACGTCAATTTAACTCATATTAAATAGTACCTGCAACTCACCACGTAGGTAGGCGCACAGATAAACCATAAAACTTAGTCAAAACAAATCAAATTTGATTTGATTCAACTAATCCTTTCTCTGTGTGTACTCTCAAACAGTTCCGTCATTTCGTCAAACTTGTTATCTAATTTGTCTGTATAGGATCTGCTAGTATCCGCTAGTAGCTATAGTACACACATGTATAGGAGCTGCCCATCCTCAGAAAGTTCCTCATTATCCAGAGTTTCCACCGCAGAGTTTTTAAGTTCTTTTTTGAGTAGTAATAGCCAATAGGCCAATAGCCGATAACGCCGTTATTGTGACAGTCTTCAGTTAATTCTCATGGGAGTCATGTTCAAGTAGATTCACAGATATGGGAGAGAACCTAATTGACACACAATGAAATATGGCTATCACACTTCACAGATACGCAGACTCTGTATAATGTATACACTGATGGAGGAGATAATCAATTTATGCATTTAATTATCTCATCAAAATATGATTGTTAAAGTTATACATAATAACTCGGGTATTCGAAGAAATAGGTTGCCACTTTAAAATTTGTTAGTTTCATGTTTATTTGTTATTCAATACGATCTCGGTTGCTGCATAATTTGCGGTTGCACACATTGTTACTAAAATTAGCAAGTGAAAAAAATTATAAATATTAAAAGTATATTAATTTACACAATGTTAAGGGGACTGTCTCCCTAAAATATAATACCTGTATAAACTAATATACAATTTTGAAATTTTAAGAGTTATGCAACTATTCAAATGGAGTATTTTATATTCGGGATTTTTTTACAACTTTAGCTTCTTCACCCCACCATCAAAAAGAAAACGAAATAGGAAGATAAAATGCATCAACTCATACAGTTTTTGTGCTAGATACCTGGGGTTGTTTTCATCTTATTCAGAATTTAGTTGTGTTACATTGCCATCACATTGCTAGTTACATTGCTATTTTTTCAAATTGGTCTAAGAAAAAAGTAAAAGAATTTTACAGTTTTACAAAAACATTGATTTTTAATATATATCTCATTTTACTTCCTCACATATTGAGAAATTATAAAAACTCCTTCTGTAAATTTGTGAGCAATTCATTTATGAACAAAATGAAACAAACCCTATGTCTCTAACTCAAAAACTGTATGGGTTGATGCCTTTTGCAGTCGAAAAAATGAACTTTTCATGAGAGCCAATTTACTGAATTTCTTTGGAAAAAAAATTGTGTAACTCAAATAATTATAGTTCCATTAATTACGTCGAGACTCTTGTTTGGGTGTTGTGTCCTCTTTTTGATGCATCTAGACAACAAATCATTTGATGTGAGATCCAAATAAACCCTCAACACTTGAGCTGACAGGTCTTTTGACAGACCAGACAGGTACAATTTACATCTGTTTATTAAGCACTTTTAGATTGTTGTTAGCTCTAACATTTTAACACGTTACCCAGGAGATTATAAGACATCATTTTATGCAATTTTTTTTTCTGATTTGAGGGAGACGGTCCCCATAATAAAGCTTGAATTAGTTAGCCTAAGAGAACATTATCGCTAACTTGTGCACTTGACCTTTGCGCAATCTCTAGATTGCCACGCAATTTCAATGAGTTAAACACGTACAGCGCAATCTTATTATGACCGAAGTTAATACCTACTTTCCAAGTACTGTTAGGTTAATGAGTATTACAGTATTACGACACTTTATAGGTTTATAACTTTATTGATACATAGTTTTTTATTCAAAAGACAATATTTTTCCATAAAAAACTTTTATTTCTATATGACTTTTATGATTAGAAATGATAGTTTTATCTACCAGTATCAGATTGGTGGTTGTGAAGTTTGGTAGGTACAGTGTGTCTGTGGTAAAAAGAGTTCAGAGTGAAGCAGACTGAGAAGATAAAAGATACCTTATCAGATAGGTTGTGACAATATGCGTTTAAAATCATAGATGCTGAAAATAATATAGACGGAGAAAATTAAAGAGTATTGAATGGTTCTACACCAACGGTAGTATATAGTATTTGATACCATTTCATTTCGTTTCGTCTATGATATTCTTAAGATCTATGATTTTAAGTGCATATGGTCACAACTATACTTATCAGACAGTGAATATTTAGTTCTATGTAAATGTTCACTACGTTAAATAAGTCTATCTCCATCTAGACTATATTAAGGGACTAATTATTATATTATACATATATCATAATTTTATAATGATAAACTATAATATGTTCTACATAAACAATGATAATAAAATAAAGATATCACTAAAAATTAAATCATATTTTAGAACAGAAAACGCTATAACCTAGAGAAAAGTGTATATATGAATTTAATGCAAATTATGTAACTGTGTATTATATTACAAATACAAAATTTCTACTTTTTGAAAGCTCCATATAAATGATTTAATAATTTTAAATGAAAATTTGCAGTGTTATTGGTCTATCTAATGTATATTTGAAAAAAATTATATAAAATTAATTTTCCTTTCATAAAATCAGAAGAACGGATTTTGAAAGTCCCCGCCACTCTAAATTAAAATTTCTCGATAATTATTTTAAATTTGTAAAGGTAAAGTTAAATAACATATCACAGTTAACAGAAAAGAAATTGATCAAGTATTCCCTTCATAATTTATTTATTACATAAGAAATTTTCATACTCGACCTTCTCTGTCAAACTTTTCTAAGATTAAATATAAGAAAAAGTTTAAAAAACGAACATTATCTTATATTATTATAAATTTATTGATAAATAGGTACTTAGGTAGCTACATTTTTAGGTACCATTTTTTTAGGGTAATGGTATTTAGGTAGCGGTTTATTTAATTATTTTTAATGTGTTTAGTAGCTTTATTATTGTTTGGAATTCGTCGGCAATGGATCCTACTTTTTCTTTGCTTTAAATTCGGAGGGAAGAAGAAAAATTTACAAGAATGACTTAATTACATATTATATTTTTAATTATTCATTTGACTTTATTATATTCATTACTATCTTGATCATATTAGTTACTCATTTACATGATCAGATGTTTCCGGGATAGGTTTAGGTGAAGTAATATTCCCATTCATGTCTCACTCCTCTGTAGTTTCAAGATTCACATCATTTAATCCATTTTGCTGATCCTCTTCCGTTGTCACATTATCATTAACGCACGGCAACCTGAATGTAATTCCTGGCATATGCCTATTTTTATCAAAACTTGAAGACAACTCTGGTGGAATATATTGCCTTGATTCTACACCCAAATCCGTGGTGACATTTGGGTTCTGATTGGGCGTCATTTCATCGGGTAGAAATAAATGTCGTTCGTCATCAGCGATGTCAGAAGTCTTTTCCATATCCAGTTCATAGGAAAGTACAATTCGATTGATACAATCGCATGAAGGAATAGAATTTTCAGTATTTATCTCAGCAGTGTCCGTGTAGTTTTCTAAGTCTTGATGACTACAATCGGAATCCACGATGAAGTGCACTGAATCTGGAAATAAAAATAATATAACACAAATTTTCTTGATTAAGTACAGTAATTTACATTTGATGTAATTCAAATTATTAGGAACAATTACTATGAGCTACCATAAAAAGAGTTTTAGTACAATTTAAGTACACTTGAAGGAGCAATACCAATTTTTCTAAAATCCCAACAACAACAAACAATAGGTGATTTCAGGCCACTTCTTAGCGGGTTAATCGCAGCAAAAACAATTATTACACTAGTATTTATTTACATAAATTTACAAAAGTTAAAACACTCGAATAAATGAATAATCAAAGAAAAAACTGTATTTTAATCCTATTATAACCCCATGAATACCTTGGTCGTAAATGATACCAGAAAAGTAATTTCCTTGGGAGCATCTTCTGCATTTCATCTTAGTAAGGCCGAAGGGTACAACGGTGGACATCAATACAGCGAAGAGATCCATAGTGAGAATGAAATGTTGAATAATGGCTGAAATATTGAGGTAAGGAGATAATGAAGATCATAGAGTAGTGCACAGTAACAGAGAGAGAAGCAAAATGATCCTTGAAAGAGCATTGAACTGCCTCTGAACGTATATACTATATCTACATATGATGCAATCGTATGGATTAGGTTTTAATATTTATATGAAGTACTATCTTTGGATGATAGTTCTATAAATTTCCACTAACATATATGTTTAAATCATTCAAGCATTATGTTATTTTGTCCTAATTTTAATAATTTGTTTATTTCAGCAAATTAAGATGATAGATTTGAATGAAAAAGTTAATTTCTTCCGATTAACAAGGTCTATATCTAACAAATCAACAACCGGCCTATCTGAAATCTTCTAATTTCACATAGGCAGGGTGATTTAGGCCTAGATTTAGTACTTTTTTTTTGTCAAGAATAGGTACATTATAAAACAATAATCATTTTACACGACATCCAGAAGTGCAATTTATAACAAGTAATTCGAAATACCATTGACTTAATGAGAAATAAAATGCTGGTACCTACTTTCTATGTTAAATCTGGTACATTTTAGTGTCTCATCTGGTAGATTCAGTAAACCTTGAATGACGTGCATATGATATTTTCACACGACAATTAAAACAATATATATGCAAAAAAATGATGTAAAGTATATAGAATAAGATCTTAAAATTGTGTAGTATCACTGCTGCCAATTATAGGAGATATTGCATCAAGAATCTGGGTCAATGATAGGGGGCTTAAAATTAATAGTCTAAAGTAGGTAAAACCTCTTCTTATGTAAACTGAGGATCATACCTACTGAGAGAATATAGGTTTGTACTTTATTTTCCTTGTTGGTGTCAATAAGGAAATTGTAAGGTGACTAGGAAAATTTGACCTATATGTGACGAAATAAAGGTGAAAATTCATATGTAATTAATAAACACTATAAAATATATAAGTTGATATATTATTTCATTACGAATTTCTATCTCACTTCATATTTAACAGCACTAGATAATTAGATTAGACACCCCCATACAAAATATAAATATTGTCCGATCTAGCTGACTACAGCTTGCTACAACGAACTCTATAAATTATATGGTTTAACAAATATTTTATTCGTCTACCAAGTATTTAGCCAAATATTGATTATATTCAGAGGTATTACAATTTACAATCAACTCTTAATGTATTGTTTTTAAGATAATCAGCATTTTGAGTTTGCTCCCCTTTTCCGCCACACTTTCTTTGATTAGAAAATTTCTATAAAAATTAAAAGTAGGTGCAATTTTTGAAATTATATTGTACTATTTACTTTATTTATTTATACCAACCAAAAAAAAATGAGAATAATTTAGAAATGACATATTGTCATTGTTCATTTTTATATTATATTCAGAGTAATTAACGATAATTAATTATGCTATGTGTATTAGTTTGCATGTAGGTACATAGAAATATATGTAAGTTAAGTTAAAAATATTACCCATTTTTATCATATTCTTTAGTACTTTAAGCTACAGTTATTCCTACCTTATTATTTTGTAGATTTCTATTAGTAAGTTATACAGATATTGTAAGATTTTAATTAAAATTTTCATTTAATAACAATCCGAGATTGTTTGCCTTCATAAGCGTTTCTTTGAAATGCTGTTCAAGCAAACTTGAAAAGTTTAAGTCCTCATATGAAGTAAAACCTCAGTCGCGCATAGCTTCCATTGATCGGCATAGCGGACACTTTTGACGGTAGGTGTACTCTCCGTTGTACGAGCTTTACCTACATTTAAAACACTTGGAGTAAGAATAATATTTCACCATCATTATACCTACTCACTCACTAGGTAGTAGGAACGTTCTGTACTGAAACTGCTATGCTTTTATCTTTTTCGCATCTGATACCTATTGTCCCATAGTACCTTTATCTGTACTATCGTATACATACTATCAATAAAACATACACACCTACTCGATCTTTAAAGGGGTAGTAAACTTATATAAAATAGGCCAACTATTTGTAAAAAAATATGTTGTTAGTAATTAGTTATATACATGTACAAATTTATTCGCCAGAAATACAACGAAAAACCCGAAGAAATGCAAATTATTATACGCATATAACTGACAAGTTCACCGCACCGGCAGAAATGGCGCTGCAATCTGTTTGTTTACATAATCAGCTGTCTTTTGACAAAGTCTAAAACAATAACTGTATTCAATAGTAAGTACACGGTAATGGTTAAAATTTACTGGTAAATAAGGTTCTAGAAAAAATCGGTTTTGGAAATTTCGGTCTAGGAATTATAAATGGCCTCTCAACATAAATGGTTGTTATGTAGTTTTTTGTACCTACTGCACACTTTATGATTATTTCTCAACCTGGCAGGGGGGTTTAGGGGACAGCACACTCCTAGTTACATCTAACTTGTTACTTCTTTCCCATTTGCCGACCCCCACCAAATTTAATTCAAATTATTTTTTTCTTATGTAATTTTGTCAATAAAATCCAAAAATCATAACCGTTTTATGTAGAAACTAATACTTTTGAGATATGAGGGTTTGAAGTTATTTATTTCCTATGTATTATTGAAGGAATGAGAACTTTGAAAAGCCTCGTGTTTTCACGCTGATTCATGAGTACTGATTCACCACATGATTCCAATTCACATGTTACATACGAGATGACACAAACGGTCTAAAAAAAGATTATGCAGAATGACTAATAATTAAGATCATTTATAGTCATGATCAATTACTGAAAAGAAACAAGGACTGTTAGGTGCAGCTCCACTTCATGAATAACTGACTTTTATCAAATCGAAAACTGAGCAATTTAATAATTCGAGCAATTTTGTTCATTCGAGCAATTGTTTTTCGAGTAATTGTCTTTCGAGCAATTGTTCTTTCGAGCAATTGTTCATTTGAGCAATTGTTTTTCGAGCAATTGTTTTCGAGCAATTGTCTTTCGAGCAATTGTTTTCGAGCAATTGTTTTTCGAGCAATTTACCTAGAACCATGGTTCACTATAAAGGACTTTCATTTTTAGGGGTTGTCTTGCACACATAATGACGCTCACTGAAATACGTATATCTGTATGAATTCAATAATTTAAGTTTCATTTTTATTGTGGGTTTTTTTCTTTGTTGGCTCTTTTCCTGTGGATATATTTCCGGGAACCATTATATATATATTATATGTAGCAGATCACTCCTCAATACACTCTCTATTACAATAAATAGTCATTTCAGATGCCAATTGAAATGCGAGATCATCGTTTTTTTGAAAACTAAATACGGTAATTCCTTTAATTACAAAAATTCTAGAATATTTAAAGTGAGTCTAGTCTTTTCACGACTTTAGATATGAAACACGGGTATTTCATTATCAAATTAGACGAAAATTCCAGGGATTACACTGCGTTTATAGCTAATCAGGATCATATCAATTCAAACGCTGACCTCAAGGCTTGAGTACTATAGACTATTCAGGGTGGTGCCAAAAAAAAGGAAACCCATTTTCAAATTAGTTTATTTTACAAACTATTAAAGTTAGAAATTTTCTGAAAACACAGTTTTATTCATATAGTTTTTTTTTCATGAAAATCTGTTAAACGTACGACTAAAATTAAATATCCTGCAGTGAATTGAAAAAGTATAAATAAAATGGGCTTGCGCGAGGATGAAAAACACAAAAAGACTTCAGAATAGGTATAATTTTTTTCCATATGGTAATAGAATATTTTTTTAAATGCTATTTTTCATTCAATTAACGTTTGGTTCAATGACTCTTTCATTCATGGAAATACTTCTTCATCACCAATCACGATGTGTACTCTAAAACGACAATTTCTTTGCAGAAGCCATCTTGAAAAATTTAGACCGTGCGGTAAATCAGTTGTAAGAGTTCAAGCCTTACATACATCTTAAAAGGATGATATTTTAAATAGTGTTTAACAATTTGGTGAAATGTGTCTTTAGTGATGTCTAATTCATTCCTTCTGATTGGTATTTTTGGATTCTCAGTAAATAGTTCATGAATAAGATTAATGTTTTCATGCGTTCGTTCTGTTCTCCAGCGACCAAAACGCTTTTTGTTCAAAATTCTTCAGTTTTTCTTCGGTTTTAAACTTATTAATAAAAGTCAATATGGTTTTATAGTTGGTAAAAATCTTTCCTGAAAGCTATGTTCAAAATGAGGCAGTGTTTAAATAACTTGTCATAACAAAAACTCTGTTCTTTTGAAAGCTGAATTTTGAGGGTTTCGAATAGGAGATTCAAATTAACGGCGAACTGATTTTGATTAAAGATATCAATTTTATATAAAACATAAATTTTGATATGATAATTAAGATTTTAGTTGTCTTTTATTTGTTACAGAAAACAATATAATTTAATGTTCTTACATCCATATATGATATGAAATGAATTATACCTATTGTGATTTTTTCATGTATATTTCGCCCCCGCGCAAGCCCTTTTTATTTACCTTTTTTTAATTCTCTGCAGGATGTTTAATTTTTATCGTAGGTCTTAAAAAATTATTACGATAGATGCAGAAAAAGTAAATGAAAAAAAAACTATGTTTTTAGAAAATTTCTAGGTTTGATAGTTTGTAAAATAAACTAGTTTGAAAATGGGTTTCCTTTTTTTTGCGCCACCCGTAGAGTATAGAATTCATTTGCTCATCAAAGAGTTTGTAATCTCATATTAAGTAAACAATTAGGAAAATCCATGTATGAGTAGACTATTTTGAAAATTTGGTCGAGCACATGGAACTTTTGGAAGAGGTATTTGAAACGATAGTGAATCTAGTTTCAATTTAGGTTTAGAAAAATGTCAAATTCGTGTCCGTTACTTGGTATTCAATTAGTTAAAAGGGTATTAAAGTCGATCATACGAAAATTAAAGCGATATCAAACATCTCCGTACCACGTAACGTTCTAGTAATTGGTTGGTTATCTTTTAATTCTTTATTTTTTATTGTATATAATATCTGACTTCATTTTGCTTTATTTCCATTTAACTTTGGCTAGACGGATAATTGTTTGGGTTGAAATGAAATTGCGAGTTAGATAATCGAGAAATTTATTCAAATAAATCACATCACCTGGTAATTAGCATAAGAGAGAGGACTTCGGATTCACTTGAGGATGTTCGTCAGCTTCGTGTAGTATAAAGAGATAGCACACACAAATATTGTACAAGAGTCACGAGGAAAATTAGTTCCAAGAAGATCGCGTGACTGAAAGGTAGAGCAGCGTGAGTATATTTAACTCAGAATTAGGGCGAAAGCTGGAATTCCTCAGAAATACTAGATGAGTAAGAATGAGGTATTATAAACCAATCAAAGGTGATGCGAACTGGCAGGACATATGAGACCAGTTAGAAGTATAGATATCAGCAGTTTGATTCGTGAAGAGCAGGACGAACGGTATTTTAGTAGAATGTGTATTACTGGAAGCAGTAGATCAAAATCGATTAAGCAGGTGTCTAAACCAAAAGCAGCAGTGGTTCAGATTGCAGTAGCAGCAGATTCAGTAGCAATGAATCAGTGACATTTAAAGCAGAAACCAGTACTCATCAAGGAAGAAACCAGGTGTATTCTAACCCCCTGAAAAAGATATCTTGAAATAATTGGGTTTCGACATATTTTAGCTAATATAACACAGATAATGATAGTTCATATGAATTGCCTAATTATCATTCGTTATGAATTCAATTGAGCTATTTCTCAGATGAATAGAATTTGTATTAAAGTATTAATTAAATAATTAGAATTGAAAAAAATACTTATTAGAATTAGGAAGTTAGAAATGGAAGCAGAATGACGTAGTCTCTGTTAAAATATTGATGCATAAGTTTTCATTCATATAGAAAACGAAACGGTGGATCGTGATCGAACGGGTCATTGTTCTAAAAACCATTTATTCGTTGAAACCTGATGCGTACGTCGGTTGGATGTTGAATAGGTTATCGAGAAAGATTATATATTAAGATATATAATTGATATTGATTAATAATATTATTAAGATATGATAAATGAATAATTAGCATTGATATTGCTAATTATAGCAGCAAATAGTAGTAAATAGTATCCTAATAGTATATTAATAAAATAACTACTGATATGAGATAAGGAGAAATAATGTTTTTAATTTATTATAAGTATTACATGTAGAGAATTAAATGAAATATAGATAGGAAAATATTTACCCTTAGTATCCGTTAGAAGAATATATAGGAGGATTGAACTGTTGTTACATTGTCTTTGAATTAATATTATCATTAAATTATCCTGTAAATATGTGGAATCAGTATTTGTATATATGTTATGAAAATCACTTATAGTTATGAGTTACAAAGCTCAAAAGTAATACGCAATTATGTACTGGTACTTTATATAAGAGACGTAAGTACATATTGACCGTTACCGAATATCTAGAAATCACCTATGTAAATGAGGCGGGAAAGACGCTAACATCTTGATAGGCTTAAAAGAGGGTAGCTGGCAACATGAATGTTTGGTAAAACATTCTAAACAAAATGTCAAAATCTAGATACATATGTTAGATAAATGTTGTCATTAACATTTATGATTATTTTACAACGTTTTGAATATTATTAGGGAAATTAAATTTAAATACATATACAATTTTCTACTTCAAATTGGACCATTATGGTGATATTTGGCAACTAATTTTGTACCTAATATTTTACCAAAAAAATTAGATACATTTTTTTACAATTTTTTTTCTTTAAACATCTAGCCTTCTATTTATATAATTTACTTTTGATACCCCATATATTTTAATACGGAAGTACACTATAGTAGTTATATAATGGAAAACGGCCTGAAACATACAGTATAATAGGTACGAAGCGGCTCTTATATGTTTAGTCAACATCGCAGCAAAAAATACTTAAAATCAATTTGCGTGTATAATTATAGATGTTTTGCCAACATCGTGCCAACACTTGATATCCATCAAGCGGCCGATTGTTGGGTATTGACATCGTGCCGACAAATAATATTAATCTGTCGGCCGACTGTTGTAGGAACGACGTCCTGCCGACAAATAATATCCATCCGACGGCCGTATGTTGTGTAGCCGACGTTGTGCCGATGTCGAAATGAATCAATTTGCCGATGCACGACGTTGCCATAAGGTTACCGATGCACGCCAGCATACGGACGACGTTGCAATGTTTGCGCGCCTTGCACACTCCCGATATTGTTGCGCATTTTCAAAGATCCTAAAATACGCACAGCGCATTCTCGAGATTGTGCAAACTGGCAAATGGTGCGGACCAATGTTATTGAGTCAGTAGACAATCAACATTTTTTCATATGTATTTTAGATATTAGATTGTGAATTGAATGAAATAAATAGTTCGAGCGTATGTTTTATTGATAGTATGCATGTACTATGGTATCGGATGTAAAAATAGATTAGAAGCAAAGCAGTGCGAGTAGAGAACGTTCCTACCAGCTACTACGTACCTAGTGAGTGAATATATATGCTGGTGAAATATTATTTTAGCTCCAAGATTTAAATTAAATCTAGTGTTGTTTCGAAAATTAAATTATATACCTACAGTGTAGCGTAATTTAATTTAACGATATAAACAAGTTGCCACTTTACCCGCATTAATTTGATTATATGAGTTTTCGCCTTTATTTCGTCATATAAGCCAAACTTTCCTAGTCACCTTACAATTATTTCCTCATTGACAGCATGTTAACAAGGAAAATAAAGTTCTGCACATATACCTATATTCTCTCAGTAGGTATGATCCTTAGTTCACATTAGAAGAGGTTATAACTATTATAGACCATTAAATTTTCACCATTTTAATTTTCGACCTAAACTTTTTAAAAACCTACCATTGACCTACATTCTTGATGCACTATATTGATTGCCTCCATTTGCCTCAGCAATGATAATGTCACAATAGCTATAATAGTACATATTTTTTAAAGATCTTAGCCTACATACTTTGTTATTTCTTCGCATATTATACATTACTTTAACTCTCTTAAGAAATATCACACGCATGTCTAGTGTCCACTGAGTCTGTGTAGGTATGGAGGTAGCAAGTATTGCATGAAAAACTGGTGTCAGAAGTCGAGCTGAGAGACGCTTCCTAACCCCCAATGCACCCTTGCCACAGTAAATTCAATAGGTGTACTAATATTATGTACTGGAATGTCAATCTAATAACAGTCGAGAGAGGATGTATTATGCTGTAGTGTTCGCAGCTATCAAAGTATTTTGGTAACTACTAACTACACACAAGGTATATTAACTTACAAAGTAGAGTATTGCGCAGGTTCATATGTATCAAGATTCAAGATGATTACAGTTTTGTTGTGAAAGACTGGCTGATCTGTGACCCATGATAATTATTTTTAAAAAGAAACAAGGCATTTTAATAATTCTTTTTAGAATAAAATTCTTTAACTTCATTTTTTTTTCATTAAACAGGCTGCATTCAGCATTGAAAACGCTTTTTAGTTTATTTTGAGGTTTGAGTAAGGTTCAATAGGGAAAACGTGTTGTTTTTCTTCAAAGTGCGTTTAAATAAGAGCTGTCGATCCTGTCTTCTCTTATTTATCCTGTCCATATATGATCATATCTTTCTAATTCCTACATCTTTAGAAAACCTAAATAATTCAATTAGATCAACAACACTTTTTCCATTGCACCCTTACACAGCACAAACAACCATGGCAAAAATTCTTACATACAAATAACTATATGATTAAGTCGCTGTATCTAATATTGCAGGGGCACATGACCGTTTGTACGTATTTGTTTTTGCGCAGAAGAGTCTTTAAACTCGTATCAAGGCCTAGCATACCTTCTAAGTTAATATACCTTGCCTACACATTATACAACTGTATTATGAGCGTCTCACATCCACTTACTCTCCCTTCCATACTTTCTGCTAAACTGAATGCTCTGGGCCTGGGGTAGCTCCCACTTTTGTTACCACTTTACTGACTTTACGTTATTACTATGCTCCCTCCATCTTTATATATACTCAGTGGCCAGTGCAATTGACGCGAAACGTTCTTGTTCAAACTACAA
>CANNZV010002011.1:0-117995 GCA_947561585.1 Caprella mutica | reverse complement strand
TAAATAACCTCTAATATTATGGATTTCCCGTTGAGTTTGAATCTTTTCAATCAATTTTTAAATGTATTTCATCTTTAAAATTAATTAGACTGTGGAGAAAATTTAATTTTAATTGAATTCATTAAACGTAACGTAATAACGGGAAATCAAATGGTATTGATGATGACCCGTTATTTTTAAACGTGAAAGTACACTAGTCATATAATAATGTTCAATAATCTCAACAAATAATTTTATTATATTTTGTATCTTGTATACCTCTATATATTCTATATTTAGTAATTAATTCTATCCAACTATAGCACCGAGAAATGTATCACACGAATATAAATTATGGCGACAAGAAGATGGTAATCATTACAGTGTATTATCTTCAATTACAGTGGTTATTAACTATACTACAGTAAAATAGGTGCCATTGTTATAGTTATAACCAAAAGATATATAGTTTATACACACCAGCAGCACGTCTGCATTTTTTACATAACACATACACTATTTATTTATCATTATCGTTATTTATCGATATGTATATGCTGAAAGACAAACTTTGAACTCCCTATAGCTTGACAAATTGCTTCATAAGAACTAAAGAACACAAACAACCATCAGAACTCTAACAGGTGAACATGATTAACATCTTTGTTGGTACACAGGGGGACGGACATGAGTGCTGAACACACAAGCCTGCCTAGTATCTAGTGAAGGATGTATCGAGATAAGTGTATCGGTGATATGTATCGATATTGATACTTTTGTATAGTATCTAGTGATGAGACTAACTATAGATAAGTGTATCGGTGATATGTATCGATTGATAGATTGTATTTTGCACCTAGTGAAGGCAGTGTCTAGATAAGAGTAACGTTGATATGTATCGATTGATACTTTTGTATGTACCTAGTGAAGACAGTATACATATATAGTGAAGGCATTACCTAGATCAGTGTATCAATGATATATGTATCGATTGATACTTTTATAGATAGTATTTATAACCTTTTGAATAATTCGTGTATTGGTTAAACATTTCAATAAAAATGTGTGATATTTTGAATTAGTATCACAAGAATTAGACGATTATTCATATATAAAAATAATGTTAAAAAGTATGTCCCAATTAAAGATGATATTCCATTATTTAATTAATATTGATACAATATCCAATTAATTTAATGTAACATTGCTGATGATTGAATCTTGGCAAATTGGTGCAAAGTTATAGTTAATAAGATAATATTTGTTCCATTCAACAATGAACGAAGTTTAAAAATTAGCATACCTAGGTTTTAATAATAAAAAATAGCATGTTTTATTCCATTTTAAGAGAACTTGCATGCCTTTTTTTTAGCCAAAATTGTTGGAACGAAAAAGTTAATCTATTAGGCGATAGGTCATAGATTAGCTCGTTGTATGTTTGGACGCTGCAGAGGCTAGAGCAACGGTGGCAGATCGAGTGTACCAGAGTAGAGCAAACTAGAAGTCTGTTATTTGAATTATTTTGTGCAGTGCCTCTAACTCTATGTCCAGAGTCCAATAAATTCTCGGTTAGTATGAAGAATAGGATGCTTAAAGTTTTAACTTGTAGGATCTTGTTACCCCTCCCTTTCCTGGTGAAATTTTAGCTAGTGCTGACTCAAAGACAAGCTAAACCTTTGGTGCATATGGCATAGTTACCAGGCCCTGAAATACCTTGCGATGTCAATGAGTCACGCCAACAGCAGTCTGGCAATTGCTACTGCTTCGCTAAATTAATAGTAACCTATAGAGTGGGAGGGGGCAAGCAGTTATGTGTTTAACTTTTCTTTGATATAAAACTTCAACTTGTAATGTGTCTGAGCCTAAATTTTATTGTTAGTTTTCTAGTAGCTAAGACTTTTTAATAAATTTCATAATCAGTTATCCAACACTGAATATCGTTTCCTTCACCGGCTAGCTAGGAGCAGAACTGCCCGAACAATATTATTATTAAGATGTGTTAAGGTAACCATGTAGACGGTAAATTACACCGCGGATAGTTCCACCAGGATTATTCCACGGTGTAAAAAGCAAAATGTGGAAAATTCCACCTCTGAAGATTCCATCATTTTTGAAAAATTAACAAACACACAATATCAAAAACAGAGTATTTTATGGCCTAATTTCACTGAATTTAAGATCAAATATATATATCCTCAATATTTAAAATGACTTGTTTTTGCCCTTCGTAGGCTTTATTTACCATCACCTCTTTATTCTCCTCTTCCATCTTGAAGACCCCAGGTGCTCTATCCTGAAGCTGTCTGTCGTGAATGGAAAAGAAGTGGGTGGCGTTCCATGGTCCCAGAACTATTGTAATTTGGATTACGTATTATCTTTTTTTTTACCACGTTGATCAATTTTTTAACGATACGTGCAGTTTTAGAGGATAGCGCTAGGGTTATGCTCTTCAACTACGAGGTCTTATATTTTGTGTTAGATAGGCTCGTAGGCTTCATTTACTATCACCTCTTCGTTTTCCTCTTCCATCAGTAGTGCAGCAACCGGAGCTTGTGCCCCTTTTTGTCACGTTCCTTGGTAAGTAACTGATTCACGGAGTAGCTTTTCTGCATCCATGAGCATTGTCACCGTAGGTGTTAAGTGTTTTTGTTCATGGAGCCACTTTCATTTATGACTGCTTTTTCCTGTCCCTTGTATTTAATTCCCTTTTGACATCAGCAATATGGCTTTTGGTCCCAACCTACACTAAAGTAATTAATTAATTATTTAGCTTTCATTTCACAATTTATCTAGAACTATCTAGATTCTAGAACTAAGAAAACTTAAAGTTCTCCAAATTATAATATATTTCAAAGCATATAATTCTCTGTTAAAGCTAAACAGTTGATTGAAGAAATATTGTATACAAATTGTTATTATTATTATATATAAATCATGTTAACAAGATCTACTAGCTGTGATTTATTATACAGATAAGTTTCTCTGGCAATCCATTGTTTTAGTTACCATCGTCAATTAGTGTAAATCGATCAATTATTATTTTCGATCAATTTTGGTTCGATCAATTCTCCATTCGATCAATTGTTGTTCAGTCAATTTTCTTTTTGATTAATTTTTCTTTCGATCAATTTTCCATTCGACCAATTTTCCATTCGACCAATTTTCTATTCGATCAATTGCTTTCGATAAATTGTTTTAGGTCAATTGCTTTCGATCGATTTTCCGGATCCCAATCAAATGCGATCTACATAGTAGATCAGTTTATATATATCAGAGAAACTTTAAATGTTGAATTTACACAATTTAAACTTTATTAAAATTTTATTAATTGATATTTAAACTTCTAAAGAAACTCTTTAATCAATCGTTTTATCTGTCTATTATTTCGCTTGTTCGCATTAGCTTATCCCTTAGACCCTGGCTCTTATAATTTCTGAACTTTTCAACTGATAAAATGTTGCCCTGTTACCACAAAAACACATTTTTCTTTTAAATAAGTTTTATTTAATATCATACTTTCTGTAAATGAAATCCAACTTTATGCGGCGGAAATTTCCATGGTGGAATTTTCCAGCGGTGGAATATTTCGTGGTGGAACTTTCCAGCGGTGGAACTTTCCTGATGGAACTTTTTGTGGTGGAATTTTCCACGGAGGAATTTACCTAGAACCAAAATAACCATGTATTTCATAAAAATGGAAATTGTGAATAAATGAAAAAATTCTGAAATCATTAAAAAATCTTTTTTTACCAAATTTTTATTTATAAACTAACTGTAGTTTTAAATATATTAGAGGCCGATTATTCATTCACCTTATAATTAAAAAAATTCTTACATAAATTCTCCCTTATATGGTTAGTTACATCTTATAATAATTATAAATTCTCTTTATGTTGAATTCATCTTTGGGTTACTCGATTCTTATGAATTCTTTTTATATTTATTTGGCATCAGGGTTAGCTGTTGCTTAATATTATCTTTATGTTAATTCACCTTCACCACAAGTTGACGTTAGAAGGCCCTTAACTCCTGAATTCGAAATATAAACAGAAAGTCCCAATCCGTAAATCTTCTTACGCCAAAGATTGGGGACTGTCAAAACACGGCAGATGATATGGCGGAATTATCAGCAGAGAAATAATATTGGACATATAAGGCAAATGATCAGTTCGATGTTTCGGCATGGCTTCATATTGGAGAATAATTTTGGAATAAACATATATTGGTTAAAATATGAAACATGAACATTTTATTTTTCGTATCTAATTGATTAAAATATTTTGACCATATTGTATGAAATTTATATAAATAGTGGGAAAAGGTATATCACTTTAGGAGTGACATATATAGCTTAATAATTATATTGTAGTCATTGACCGAGCAATAATTCTTTAAATATCAATTTAATTACTACAATTATATTGGGTTATATTTATTTATTGATTATAGACAGTATTGAAATATTAAAGAAGGTTGTTTAATCAACTGTGGAAACGTGTCATTCTTGTCACTAAATTTTAGAAAGTCCATAATCAATATGACAATGATGGTTGTAGATTCGTCTTAGATAATAAAGCATTATTATAAAAACAGGATCGATCGATAATCTCTTAAATTATGGAGGTTGCAAGTAAACTCAAGTATTCGCCGGGTAATACATGTCATTATAACATATTGCATCTCTAATAATATCAGTTAAAATTTATTCATTTAATCGTCCTACAATATAATTACATCTACTTTTGAAAACTGCGTCCAATAGAAGAAATAATCAGAAATAATTCTAATATGAAATCTTCCTATTTACCTGACCAACTAACTGTGCCTCCTCTGCCAAGTTGTGGTACCGATAGCAGCTCATAGAGCAGAAGTGTGAAGGCATTCATCAGGGGGAATAAGGGCTCTGGCCCCTTCCTTGGAGTCTTAGCAGGTGATAGTGAACGAGAGTCGGGGGAGAGATAACCTAAATACTTTGCAGCAAAGAAGGAAAGCTAAGGACTTTCATTAGCTAAGAGAAGGATAGTAGAGGCAAGCACGCATGCACTGCTCAAAAATTCTCTTCATTTCTTTCTTTCTTTATCATGTGAACGGAATTCATAAGTTTTGAATATTTTTAGGAGTCGAATAATGAATTTGTAGATCTTAACAATTGTTTATATTGCATGTGTTGTACATATGTAGGTGTACATTTATTAAACTATTTAGAATTATATGAAATATATATATATTAAACATACAAGAATATTGTTTCCTAATATTACAGTTTCGTTTCAGAGTAACTGAGCAAAAAATTTTAAATTAAATAATAATCCTTGTTATTTGGATTTGAACTCATATTTAGTGTGAAATATCGGTATGTTTAATTAAGAACTGCAGATGTCAATATTAGTGAATATCGTTATATATTATAATATAGTTTGCTCCTTACGAACCAAACAATATGTGTTAAGTACCGAAAATCTCATTATTTATAATTAGGATACAATAATATTTTCCCAGTCGCTATGCATCAGAAAATTTCTTTTTGTCAAGGAATAAAAATATTATATTGATTAGTTAATTTAAAATTGTTATCGATTTAAGAATATCAAAAAATATTGAATGTAGTCTGGAAGATACATTTTAACTTACGTGTATTGATATATTCTCAGAAGCCTTATTTCGAATTACTATCGAGAGTAATAGTAAGTTACGAAGGACTTGTGACCCATTGCAATATAAGTTAGAGAGTTACTGGAGTGTGCGAGCAGATGCTCAAAACTTATCCAATGAATGTTAGGCAATATTGGACTGGAATATTAATCAAATTGAATCAGAGCTCTGGAATAAAATTGTATTATTTTCTTTTCTGGGAAATAGCCTCGAATCTAAAAAGATCATCCGATTAAAACTTAAGAGAATTTGTTTCTGAGAACTCCTGGCTTTAGGTATATGAATTTAGCAACAATTTGTTTAATGCACGCTTCAATAATTGCAGCTTATTGTACTTGTCATAATCAGTAATCATTTATGGAAATATATTATAAAAAGAAAGTTTTCACAATTTATTATAATATGTATCTTTCTTTACACTTTGAATTTCATGATGTTGCCATATTTTGAAAGATATATGTAGCAATTTATGTTTTAAAGATAATAGTTTGAATAATTATTAAAAAAGAAGAATGTTACATTGTTCTAGTGGAATCAGTTTGTTAATTAAAATAACTTACTGATTAACTAAAATATCGAAAATTTAGTTATTTTATTAGAAAACTTATATTATAATATGTACGTACATATATATCTAATGTTAAACAGCCATTAATAATGTATAACGAGCATGAACTCATATGATCATATTTCAATGCAATTCTTTCATTATCAGCTCTGAAGAAATAAATTATATAAAATATAATAAAAAAATAGGGTTCTTTCTTATCTTGTTGTCACAAATTTTTATGCGAGACAACACTGCATATAGGTACCAAATCTTTGAAATATATGTCCTACTTTCATATTTGTATAATCCTAATTAATTTATACTATAGCTGAATGTATTATGAATGAATTGTTGTTTCTTGAAAAAACAATATAACTGCATTAATATTTAAAAAATCATTTAAAAGTAATTGAAACTATAGCTATATCAAGTCAAATAGTATTTCAAACAATCATCAATTATGGAAATACATATTAAATTTTTCTTTGTTCGAGAATCCCTTTACGTAAAAATCGCTGCCAATTTATTTCCCCTTTTTTTCTTTTCTGTACCAGACTCATCGCCTCTCGAAATAACTGATCATAAAATATTAACTGAGGGACTCCAGCTCTCCATTTATTATCCGTCAACATGTCCGTCAGAAGAAAAAACACTTTTTATTGCTAATAACTCTCTGTTGTTGCGCTATGTCTGACTCTAAAAAGTCTATTTGGCTTTCTTTTCTATCGAAAATCAATTCCTCTTTCACCATAATATGGAAGTTTACGGTGCTTTATATAGGCTATATAAATATTATTGCAATTCCAGGAACAAATTTTCCCAAAGTGGTTCATTGTTCTTTGGAATTACCTAATAAAATTGCAGTGGTGTAAATTCCAATGGTCAGCTTCTTTACTGCTGGGATAGCTACAAACACAATCTATATAGTATAAAAATATTAAATATAAATAGTGGAACTTAGTTCTTCATTCGTTATTTCAATATAAGTTTACAAAACTTAAAAAGTGAGTACACTGCTAGTAGTAAAATTTCATTAAAAATTTTATAATATTTAGTCATCATCTTATTTAGTATTGATCGAGAAGATTTTAATTATTGATAATATGATCCAACTGATCATTACCTAAATTATTATTCATAGTCATATATTTACATTACAATTATCATGTTTACATTATTGACTTTAGTACTCCAGTGGTGCTTAAGTGTCTGCAGACCTAGTGCTGCCTCAGCAACTGCAGCACCTCCCTGTGGTGGTAATTAGCATTGACTTAATTAGTGAGCAGTCAATATAGTGATGACACAACACTAGATATTGAGGAGTAGAGATGAGACATCTGATACCTATGCTGTTGAACATCTTAAATATATGATTGTTGAAGATGGAACATCCCGAACTAACACTGATTTGAAAAGGTACGAAACGAAAAATAGTGTTTATGAATTATTTTCAAGTATGACGAAGATTATATTTGCAACTAATAATCACTTTATTAGTCAAATTTGTTTAATAATTCTAACGCCAAGTGTGATAGAGACGAAAACTTTCCATTTTATTTGAGGAAACCATTCTCTAATGCTATAGAGTAAAGATTGCAAGAAAATGCTGAGTCATTCTCCGTCGTAGGGTGAATTCCGTAAGGGGTTCAGACTTTTAAAATTCAAATTAGAAAGCACTCAAGTGATGTCGCCTAGTCATTCGTGCTAATGGTTCACCGTACATGTGAAGTATTGTCTCTCAGGATATCAGTGGAGAACATTTATTGCACTGTCTTGTAAGTAGTTAATGGTAGGATTTGTTTATTATGCATATGTATGAAAAAGAAAGCAATGAAGAATATAATTGAAGTGTATATACATATTCTTATATAACAATACAACGAAAGCATCAAACAAGAAAAATAACTGACCAATCAGGAGTTATAGGTGGCCTAGTTGGAGAATCTACCGCCCAAATTAAGAATTATCACCAGGTACAGTGTAACTCCTTCCATTTATTTTGATGAGTGAGTGGAACGTGAGGGAAAAACACAGAATTGCTTGCAGTATTGGGAAGATAGCTGCAGACATCTTAACCTATATAGGTCCTCACAGCAACCTCAGATGCCAAATTCAAGTTTTTGGTATTAGCATCAATGTACTGCACAGAAAAATCATTAATATTGAAATTTTGTTCCAGTTTTAATTGTCGTATTGAAAGGGTTCAGTTAGATAGAGTCATTGAGCATAAAAATACTCTACTTTAAGCCGAATTTAATAATTTTAAATGTTCTTAGGTATATTAAACCCGGTAAATTTCACCCGAGGTAAATCTATTGAAGTATAATTTTTAATTTTTAACTATCGAAGTCACCGAGGGAGAGGGGGGAGAGGGGGATTGAAAGGGCAAGCTCCCCCCTGACCCCCAACCGGATTACTAACCCAACCTAAGGTGAATAGTGTTTTTAGTACTTACCTGGCGTGGACTGTACCGTATGGAATGTGTTGGCCACCGTATGTACTTATTATTCTTCCCGACATAATTAACAAAAAGTGCATTTTTGCCTGTAAACAAATAACAATATAATTACCATCAATTTATACAATTTACTTCCGAAAGCCCAACTATAGAAGTCATATTTTTTGAAAAAGATAAAAATCATTGAATACATCGTAACTTAATTATTTCAATATTTTCTTATTTTTATCTACTACATGCTGTAAATCACATTATAAAATAAATAATTGCCCAAAGTATTGAAGTATAGGCACTTTATCTATCTATAAGAGTATCTCGTGCACACAATTAATTGAAAATGTATCTAACTTCAATCATTAGGAAGTTTTCTACGCAAGACCCATAAACTTACTCGAAAGTATACTTACAATAGAGGGGATCCTTATTCATTCTCGCGATCCTGAATATAAAACCAATAACGAG
The DNA here is from genome assembly GCA_947561585.1 of Caprella mutica. NCBI lineage: Eukaryota > Metazoa > Arthropoda > Malacostraca > Amphipoda > Caprellidae > Caprella > Caprella mutica. Next base: position 108,894 of record CANNZV010002011.1, on the reverse strand, counting down.
CAGAAACTACAATTCATAAATTATTAAAGTTCCTGCATAAATATATTCACTATAGTAACTATTATTCATAAATTTATCAAAAATTGTATAATTGATAACGAACTGTATAATTTTCCCAATAGGTTCTTTTTCCGTTGGTACACACGGCACGTGTCTCACAGGTAAGAGTATAGTTTATCTTCTCAGTCTATTCCCTTAGCAATATCCACTGAACGAGCTGCAGTCCTAACAAGATGGGATTAAATTTAGCAAATTCCTAACCTCATTTTCTGCAGACAAGAGACCTCATCTGCAGCCGAAAAATTAGTCTCAAGTTCACTGGAGTCAAATTGAATTGAATTTCAGACTTTGCTGAACGGAGATTCGTCATCCATTTAGAATTTAGCAAGTGAATACTATTTAATTAACACATAAAATAAACTCTAGCAACAAATACTTATATTTTGTTTCATTATTTACAGTCAAAGAAAAGTGTAAGCTTTTATTTATAAATGTACTTTAGAATTCAAATGCTTGTAAATATTTTGAAATTGGTCTGGGCACATGGCGACAAATTTAAAAGATTCAAATTTGATAGAAAAATAGGTAACTGTGGTTTGGCGAAATTTACATTATTACAATGATTTTACACATTTCTCTGATACTTCACATAATTCATGCAGAATGTTTTTCTATTTGACCTGAAACAAACAAGTGGAATAATAACTGCAGTTTAACAATAACTCAAATTCCTTTCAAATGATGACATTCCCGACGATAATAATAAATGTAACATTGCAGCCAGGCAGAGATGTGGAATGAGAGAAAATTAAATTGGTATAACACAACAGTTTTACACATTCTTTTGTTTATAAACTATTTTTGATTATAGATAGCATAAGGTAATATTTTAAGTACTATTTTATTGCTAATTTTTTTTTGTCAATGTCTTGCATTAAAAGACATTTTGTTAGTTTTGAAATGTTTGGTGTCAAAGTTTTTCAGATTCTTGATAAACAACCCGCAAAATAAAATGTTTCTCTAATTTCTATGAACACTTCAGGAAGATTTCTAAGAAAATAATAATCAAATTACTATGACCATGACAAACTATTTACTAGTGTGTTCCATGTTACACCCTAGAAATAAACAGATTTGTTCATCCAATTTCAAAATGACAGACAGATATCACTTTTAGGTTTTCAAAAGCACATTCCGATGTGAAGCTGCTGACATTGGAACTCTAACCAAAAAGGTGCTCTAAATATCACTTTATATTTTCTCAGTGCCGGCAATTCTGATAGGAATCGAATGATTCCCGTGGAGTTTCTGCCAGATGGAACTGTTCAAGTTCTCAAGTGGGAATCCGATATTTCTGAACGGTATCTTTTTATCGATATTTTTACTTCGCCTTTGTGTAACTTTTATCTGGATTGCATCCAACATACAACACTTTTCACTTATAGGAAATACCTTTGAAAATAGTGAATACAGTTGGGATGGAACGAGGACGCTACCAACGAAATGTAACAAAAACGTTAATTAAATATTATTAACAGATCTTATTTAAATGTATAAAAATACACATGAAAATATCTTCAAAAAAAACATTAATCGTTGTACTTTTAAAATATTTATCGAATACCCAAGGCAGCCATTGAATCCGTCCACGAATATCGTTCGGAAATATAATCCAGTAATATAATATTTGTTTGCTATTGAACTGACAGGAGAAATAGTCTGTGAATATGAGACAATATCAAAATACCAAGAAATGGCAATACAATTTCTGAAATTGCTCCAGAAAAGAAATCACAATAAGAATTTTCGACTCCATTGCCAACTTCAGTACTTTCAGAGAGAGAATTTTGACGATAACTCCAGGCCATTTGAAGCATAAGCTTATTTTGCCACCGCCTCAATATTCTTCTTGAGTATTTTTGTTTGTGATGAAATCATAATTTTCAAAATATCGAAACAACTTTAGAAATACATTTTCTATAACAAAATAGGCCCAAAAGGATTCCTCTTTTTGAGGAATACTGTATAGGCTACGTAAATAAAGGTAATTACCTTTCCACATGAAAATGAGTATAGCTTCACCATCTGTAATATACATACATGTGTATATCATTAAAAACTGACAACCGTCGCCCTTTTCAGACCATTATAATTATTTAGCACGACAAGGAAGAGAACTCTTGTATCTTTTATTTCAATAAAAGAATATTCGGAAGGACTCAAGTGTTTCTTTTGAGAAGGTGAATGGAACACAATTTTACCTTCCATTTGGAAGAGTTGGAGCAGTGTTGCCACTGCTACTGGCAGCGGAAACACCCTAGAACACTAGGTGTTGCCTAGTGAAATTAAAAAATAACTGGATATAGAAATAAAATACTATTTTTGATACTGTGAACAACAATAGATTTGATCGAAAAGAGATTTAAATATAATTTATATTTGAATGTATTTGAAATATATACGCTTATCATATAGTGAAGTTTGACATGTTACTTGCTAATTCATGCAATTTAGTTTGAAAAATAGAATAACAAACAAATTAGAATAAGTATTAAGAATTCCATTTTATATTCCAATTGAAACGGACAACATTCTGCATTTTGTTTTCAAATAAACAAATAACACTATGCAGTACTCTGAAAGAATTCGGTGATGATGGATAATTGAATTTTAAAAATGAAGTGGCAGGTAACAATTCAAACTGATAGCTTCGATTATTTGATAAATTTAGAATTATTTAAAAATTTTAGAATTATTTAAAAAATTTAATATTTTTCTGAATATCTTAAATCCTTACCTATTTATTGAATTTTTTTTTTATTATTAACCCAATTTAGAATGATTTAAATATTGTTATTATTTTTATGATTTTCTAAGATCCAATTAACCCAATTTATTGAAAAAAAAAATTACTATTAACTCAATTTAAAGAAATTTTAAAAATATCTAATTAAAATATTTACTTTCAAAAAATGATTTATTTTAAGTACGTGTTTTGTAATGTAATTTATTTCACTATATTACTTGAAAGTATATAGATAGATGCAATAAAGAACCCATATTAATTATTTCATTAACTAAGTATAATTCTACATAACTTATGATGATAATTCACAACTGCGACAGGGCTATGTTCATCAGAAACCTGAATATCGAAAAATCTGTCATCAAATTATAACTTTGGATAGGTTTTTTGGTCAAGTTTAGAGAATGTTTTTTTGTAGTTAGATGAAAAAGAAGACAACAAAATACCCCTCAGTTAATGTCATTATATTAGAATTTGGAAAAATGTATCTATTTATAAAATTTTAACGGAGATATTATGATTATTAGAAAAAAATGATACAAATTTATGGTGTATGTTATATGTCTGTTAGCCAAATAAGGTATAAAATATGCTATATAATCTTATAAATGTATTTCACATACTGATTATAATATATATATTTTAACCACCTAATGTTCTTAGACTGGACATTATACTGTAAGAAATAATAAAGTAAAGTGATTTATATATTTTTAAACAGATTATTTATCTAATATAGAACTATCAAAATTGTCTTTACAATATTCCTTTGGCGTTAATTATTTCAAACATAGGGAAATGATGACAAAAATATTCCAATAATGATTGCATTTTTTTTACTTTTTAATATTTATATAAAATTAAAATATATTCACCCAATAAGGACACATTTTCAAATGTAAAAAAGAACATATATAAATATATAATAAAATATATATACCTAATAGATATATAATGATATGCATAATATGTAGATATTCATATATTGTTACAACTATAGGTTAAGAAGTAACACAAAGATTGATGTCAAGATTTCAAGAATTTAAGGAAGTGCAAATTTATAGCCTGTACTTTTTATAAGATTCAAATCTAGCAGCTATATTTTGAAGGAAGAAATTCATGCAGAGCACGATTGTGGCTGAGAAGCTCACCATTGTGAAGTAATATATTGAGACGTGGAAACTACTACTATAGTGGAGTAGTACTCTTCTCCTGAATTTTAATGTTACTCGATTATTGTTGCTTAAAATGATTATAATGCTGTATCGATAGCCTGAGAGCTACTTGTGATTAATATATGAATAACAATTAGCAACCACTTTTTTAACTCAGTATTCTGTTGGTATTTAGATTTCAAATATGATGAGCAGAACTATCCATGCAATCTGTTTACCTTTTCTCTTCTTTCTGTTACTGTAATTTCCACTTCTTTATAATCACGTTATTGTTTATTTGGATGAAAATCAGTCACTAGTGTTTCTATTTCTAAGGGGATTTATCCTCAAAATGAAATTTAAACTAATATGAAAGATCTTTCTAGTTACCTATTAACTTTTCAATAACTACAGTCTAGAGCATTAATCCATTTAGCTCTGGGAGAGAACTATTCTTTATATTTCTTGGTATAATTGATAGCTTTTATGGAGACATTTTCTGAAGATTTATTGCCTTGTGAGAGCCATTTTTGCTCTCCTTAATATTTGCACGAAAATATATTTGTATGTACAATGTACACGTAGTTTATATTCAGGCCATCGACCAAAATTCGCAATTCACCACACACAGGAGTCATAAGTAGCCTATATGTTAAACCATATTTAAATTTTATATATATGCGAAATTTGAAAATATATTGACTTTATTTTGTAAAGACTCAATTTTATAAAGTTATAAAACTATGAGTTTTATAAAAAAAACGGAGTTATGAGTTCATGTAGGAGGGTGAAACTCATAATGTTGCAATGTTTCAGATAGAAATAATGTTTCAATTAATTAGAACTGGAGTAAAATAAAGCCATTTTGCTTAATTATCTCACGAAAGAAATTGGGTATATTCCAGTATATCTATATAATTCTGCATTATGTTATCTCTTCTTCATTATATACTGATTGCTACTAAAGAAAAGTAACTCTTTCATTTGAGAGGCAGCTCTAGAAATGTAGAGGCTAGTTTGAGAGCAATCACCATTTATCTTGCGCTAGAGAAAACCTTCGTCTGAAACTCGGTTATCTGAAGAGAAAAAGAATACGTGCGGCTCAATCCGAGGCACTCGAGCTCTTTTGGACCTTATGCTATTTTTAGATTATCTCTATTGAAACAATTATAGAAGTTATTGTTAGGGTTTCCTTGGTTAGTAAGTTATTGAATTGATTTCAGTAAAAAATGTATGTGATATGGAATTATAACAATAGTTCTAATTCATTAGTTATTTATATTGTTTCATGAGTTGATTTTGAGAGTATATATTGCAAAATATTCCTTAAGTGCACTACTTTACCAGTAGATGTGATTATATTATTAGAAATAATTGAGCTTACAATGATTTTTTTATCATAGAATTTTATTTCAAGCAATAATTTTATGCATGAATAATGGTATCCCATTCAAATGAAATCACTAAAATGAAATGATTCAAACAACTTCCAGCTAGAACTAAAAATTTAAATTTAATTATTTTGAACAGATAAATATAAAGAAATAAATTCTCTGAAATCATAACTGAAGGAAATATTTCAATACATGAATCCTGCAGATAGAATAAAAATGAAATTTGATTCAAACTAGAAATATATAGTGCACGTATTTTGATATATTTTCACCATGTTTGTTTTGCAACTTTTTACAGTTTTTAATTTGTCCTTTTCAATCATGAAAATATAATTGAATGACAGATATATTAGTCATCATATCCAAAAATTAAATAAAAATACTGTAAAGTACCTTATTAAATTGCATTGAACAGAAATTTTCTTTTAATGTTATTTTTAAATACAGTAGAACACCTCTATAGTGAACTTCAACTAGTTCACTATAGAGAGTTTATTTCACTATAGAGGATATAGGAGATGAATAGAAAACTGAGCTTTTCGTTGCAGATTACAATTTTTTGATATAATTTCGTTATACAGAGTATTTCTCTTGTCAGGACTCTAATAATCAGGATGGTTCACTACACATGACCTAATTACAGAAGAGTTGTGATGATATAACTCCTTTTTCGTGAATTGTGACTAATTTAGATATTCATAGAAAACTCATGACAATTTGAGGAAGATTAAACTTAATATTTTCACTACACAATTATAAGTTCACTATACAGGAATCTACTATACAGGCTGGTCCACTATACAGGAGTTCACTATAGAAGACTTCTACTGTATTTAATTCCCTTATATATATTCGATTAACAATCATAACATTATACCATCATCAATATAAAAAAATATTAAAAAGTCATGCATTATGTAATCTGGCGTAAGTTCCATGGAGTAATGATATAACTGAAACAAAATTAGTTTTACACCGTCGTTCTCACGGTCCTGCAATCGCTGCAACACTACCTCTCTATATACTGTATATCATTACTCTATGGTTCAATATTAATACTTATATGATGATAACCTGTATACATTATACCGACATTATTGGAGTAGTATAGTGCAAGGTTCATAGACAATATCTATAGACAATAATTATAGTCTATGAACCTTGGTATAGTGTAATTGTAGTGACACACTTATAGCAGAATGTTCATCAGGAATTGAAAAATACATTGTTCACGAAGTAGGTATTTCTAATCCTATAGGTGTAAATTGAAGGATTGAGAAGGTTCACTTTTGATGTAGATCATTCATCTCTATCTTTATTATGGTATTCCAAATTATTTAGTAATCTCAGTTGCTTTATAGTGCCGAATAAAGTAGCTGATAAGCTTTATAGTGCAATATAAATGAGTTGATATACTTTATAGTTATTTAATGGAGTACTTTTCTCTATCTTCATCAGCCTATAAACCTATAAGCACTCAAACAGAAATGAATCCTTTTGCTATTTAGTGGGAGAGTGTTAGAGAATGAATGGCAAATAAGACAGAGCAAATGAATTTGTTTATATCCTCATTTTGCAAGGGATTGATCACTTTATCTTTGATGGAAGAGTTGATCTTATTGTCTCTTCAATTACCTTTTTGTTTAGCATGCATTATATATGAGACTCCTAATGAGTATTAATTTAATCAGAAGTTAAAGAAATAAGGAATGGTCATAACCCAAACCTAATCACGAGATAATCCTTTATTATCAACACTCTTGAATTTTCTAGTACAGTGAGGAACTTTACCATTAAAAAAATTAAGTCAAACTGAAGCAATTATCCTTTAATAAATTTATATGGTAAATAGATAAAAGAAACTATATCGATAATAAAAGAATTACAGCTCTGACGATACTGTTTAAAAAGAAATCACTTTTTTCATTTTAAGTAGTTAATAATTGATAATAAAGTAGCTAATAATCATAGTAGGTTCTTCCCGTCTACAATCAGTTAAGCATTTCAATCACTTACTACCTAATATCTCAAGAACCATCACTCTATTATTCGTAGTAATAATATCAGTGGAAAGAATTGAAAGTGTTGAATCTTTGAGCACAGAGACTGTCCAAAGAAATTAGCATCTGAAGCACCCTGACAAGCATATTGTTAAGGAAAAGCTTATTTCAATGGTACCCCCTAGCGAAGACTAATTTATTCATTAGGGAGTGGATTTTAACGCGATAACTTGCTATTATTCTGTGAAATGAATAATTTGAGAGGTGTTAGCTATTCATGTTAGGAGAGTAATAAGTTATATCTAATTCTGTGTATATCACATTTCGAGAGAGCAGTCTTCTACAATTCAATTTACATCATTTTCTAATGAATAATTTACTGGATTGGAATAATGTATGTAATCTGGTGTAGCGGATTAAAAAAATGACTGGAAGATGATAGATTATTAATCACTCTTTTTCATTGAAGATATTAATTAACATTTTTAATTGATGATACTAACCATTTTTAATTGATGTGATATACTATTTCTAATTAATAATAATTAGTATTTTTTAATTGACATAAAAGAAACAAATGTTATCAAGTGTTTTACCATATTTGTTATATAATAATTATATAGAATGGTCTGATATGCTGAGGGTACGGCCTCGAAACTTGAAATAACTGTAACAGTAAAGACAATTGATGTATTATTCGTCACGTGATACAACAAACACAAAGTTTCAATTGTTTTTCTTCCTGTCTTAGAATTTGTACAGGGATGGCCATTTGAAATTCAAGTCTTATAAGTCTTACTGCCTGAATATATTATAACTTTATCACAACACTTCTAAAGACCATCAATGAAACTTTTTTTATGATCTTTAATTTATAAACAGTTAAGCATCATTAGTGATCTTGATGAGAGAGTAATGGAGTGCTGTCATATGAAATATTTTTAGATATTAAAAAAATTATAGCATTGTAGTGCTCTCTGGCCGTTTTAAGAAATAGGCCAGTTACCCCTCCAATCAATATGTCTTTATTTCATTTATATATTTATTAAAATAAAACTCATTGTATTTTTACTATTTTATTTTGTACTAAAATTGTTTTCTCTAATGGAAATAATTTCTCATATTTCTATTCAATCATTATATTTCTTTTGTAAACACATTATTGTACTTTTAGTTAATTTAGATTAGTATAAATTATATAGTTTCTAAGTGTTTTTAAAATAAATTTTCTGGTATCTCTTATGGTTTTCATTCTCCCTGATATGTTGCTATAAGAGATATTTGTAAGACGGTTACCACAGTCTGGGAATACACCTTGCCTTAACGGACTAAATACGGCGTTCAAGTTTGGCACACAAGCTTACCCTTAACGGACTAATTACGGCGATGGTTCGGCTCCCAACGTCTTACAGCAAAATATAGAAAAATCTAATGGGCAATCACTCACAACAAAACTATAAGTGTAAATTAAATAACAGATTGTGAATACTATAAACGTTCAACTATACATAAATTTGTGAAGTTTTTCGAATTATGGCCAAATATCATAAAGACAAATCAATTTTAGAAGTTACAGGGAAATTATCACGTGCTCAAACTTGTAATTTTCAAATCTAATGAAGAATACATACCTATACAATTACATACATTAAATAATATAAGTGTACACCTATTGAGATAAAAATTAACCTAAAGGCATTATATGTAACAAAATTATGCACCTACTACTTTAAATTCTATTTCTTACAATCAACTTTCTTATTCAATATGTACTTTTAATAGCCACTTCAACATAAGGTAAATACAACATCTTACTACAGACCTGTTTTTTAATAAATATTTGAAAGTGCTGAGCCACGTCACATAGTTATGTCCTTAACGTCAAATATTCTCAAAGTTTGAGGTATGGCAAGAACTTTCAGGCTTTTAGAATAGTTAGGAACATTTTGCAGGATTTAGATGTGCCTGTCATCTCAACAGCGGAAAATATAAGGAAGATCCATTATTATTTCATTCAAATATTTAATACCATTATATTTAAATTGCGGTATTATTGAGCAATGAGATTTTTAATACATCTTATATCTATCAGTCTAAAACGAGTGGAAATGAAGAAATTTGAACCAAATAAATTGATTCCAAGTTTAACTTTTGCGTTTCATAGTAAGTCTTATAATTGAAAATTTTATGAAAAATATATTATATTCTAGAAAGATTTCATTTATTTTATAAAATACGCATAAAAGTGATGCCCGAGAACATAGTTACGGTGATAGAAAAAAAGTACCACTTACGAACATGGTTCCGTTACACTACGTTAACATGAGCGTTTTTAACGCCCTCCTCATCGTTAACTTACGCAGTGAGTCTCCGCTAGCGGTAACTAACGGCTTTTTCCCCTCACCTGTTGTTGATTTTCATCTTCTTCTCATTTCCTATCAGCAATGAAGTCAAGAGGGGACCAAACCCCCCACAACTGCTTTACCAATCTCGTACTTAGGTTTCCAAAAAATGTTAGTAATAATGTTCATCAGTTGGAATGAAAAAAAGGTGTTGATGAAATGAGGGAATTATTACCAATAAACATCAAAATAACACGTTACCTTAACTGATAAGTTATATATTATGCAATGGACTGAAATAATGTTAACATGTCCTTCCAGTTAATATAATAATAGTCTAATTTGATCTAATTAACATTCTGCTGTAAACACTAGTTAGCTGTTTATTCCCTCAGGTTAAATATAATTATGACGTATCATTGAGGTGACAGATTAGTAAACTGAACACTACATTGTCTTTTAGTTGGTAAATTTGAATATACAGAGCAATAATACTAACTCTTTTTAATAAATAAATCTAAACTATTTAATCAATTGAGCGTCAATGAACATAATTTAGCACTCACAAATGAGCACAATAATGTGAGTGAGTGAAATATATTTGTATCTAATATCAAAGCATTTTAATTAATTAATATTAATTGTAACAATAATCCGTAAAAAATTGAAAGAGCAATTAAAGATATCGGACAAGTGTCCGTTATCTTTACTTGGTTAAATTTTGGTCTGTTATCTTTACTAGCTTCATTTCTGGTACGCGTTATCTTTACTAGCTTCATTTTTGGTCCGTTATCTTTACTAGCTTCATTTCTGGTCCGTTATCTCCACTAGCTTCATTTCTGGTTCGTTATCTTTACTAGCTTCATATCTGGTCCGTTATCTTGACTAGCTTCATGTCTGGTTCGTTATCTTTACTAGCTTCATTTCTGGTTCGTTATCTTTACTAGCTTCATATCTGGTCCGTTATCTTGACTAGCTTCATTTCTGGTTCGTTATCTTTACTAGCTTCATATCTGGTCCGTTATCTTGACTAGCTTCATTTCTGGTTCGTTATCTTTACTAGCTTCATTTCTGGTTCGTTATCTTTACTAGCTTCATATCTGGTCCGTTATCTTGACTAGCTTCATTTCTGGTTCGTTATCTTTACTTGCTTCATTTCTGGTCCGTTATATTTACTAGCTTCATTTCTGGTTCGTTATCTTTACTAGCTTCATTTCTGGTCCGTTATCTTTACTAGCTTCATTTCTGGTTCGTTATCTTTACTAGCTTCATTTCTGGTTCGTTATCTTTACTAGCTTCATATCTGGTCCGTTATCTTGACTAGCTTCATTTCTGGTTCGTTATCTTTACTTGCTTCATTTCTGGTCCGTTATCTTGACTAGCTTCATTTCTGGTTCGTTATGTTTACTAGCTTCATTTCTGGTTCGTTATCTTTACTAGATTCATTTCTGGTTCGTTATGTTTACTATAGCTTCATTTCTGGTTCGTTATCTTTACTAGCTTCATTTCTGGTTCGTTATGTTTACTAGCTTCATTTCTGGTTCGTTATCTTGACTAGCTTCATTTCTGGTTCGTTATCTTTACTAGCTTCATTTCTGGTCCGTTATCTTGACTAGCTTCATTTCTGGTCCGTTATCTTTACTAGATTCATTTCTGGTCCGTTATCTTTACTAGATTCATTTCTGGTCCGTTATCTTTACTAGATTCATTTCTGGTCCGTTATCTTTAATAGCTTCATTTCTGGTCCGTTATCTTTACTAGATTCATTTCTGGTCCGTTATCTTTACTAGATTCATTTCTGGTTCGTTATCTTTACTAGATTCATTTCTGGTTCGTTATGTTTACTATAGCTTCATTTCTGGTTCGTTATCTTTACTAGCTTCATTTCTGGTTCGTTATGTTTACTAGCTTCATTTCTGGTTCGTTATCTTGACTAGCTTCATTTCTGGTTCGTTATCTTTACTAGCTTCATTTCTGGTCCGTTATCTTGACTAGCTTCATTTCTGGTCCGTTATCTTTACTAGATTCATTTCTGGTCCGTTATCTTTACTAGATTCATTTCTGGTCCGTTATCTTTACTAGATTCATTTCTGGTCCGTTATCTTTAATAGCTTCATTTCTGGTCCGTTATCTTTACTAGATTCATTTCTGGTCCGTTATCTTTACTAGATTCATTTCTGGTCAGTTATCTTTACTAGCTTCATTTTTGGTCTGTTATCTTTACTAGCTTCATTTCTGGTCTGTTATCTTTACTAGATTCATTTCTGGTCCGTTATCTTTACTAGATTCATTTCTGGTCCGTTATCTTTAATAGCTTCATTTCTGGTCCGTTATCTTTACTAGATTCATTTCTGGTCCGTTATCTTTACTAGATTCATTTCTGGTCAGTTATCTTTACTAGCTTCATTTTTGGTCTGTTATCTTTACTAGCTTCATTTTTGGTCTGTTATCTTTACTAGCTTCATTTCTGGTCTGTTATCTTTACTAGCTTCATTTCTGGTCAGTTATCTTTACTAGCTCCAAATTAAATGTGTAATTCTCGATTATTATTTATAAGATTAATTTCAAATAATGTGCATTGCCTCACTGGCACACATACAGTACATACAATATATAATAGTCTAAATATTACCATGATTTGTTCAATACAAAATAGTCGAAATGTAGGAAATAATCGATATATAAATCTATAAAATTGAATAATGAAGTAAAATGGATTTAATTTAAATTGAATCTATAATATTTTTATTATATATTTTACTTAAATTAAGTTATTCAAAATGACTATGATTAAATATTTAATATTTGACATAAATAATGAGCATCTTGCCCCAAAACCGCTCTGAAATATAATTAGGCAGGTAGAATATGTATTACATGCCAATATCACAGGTGATAACTAATTATCATATCCAGGAGAGGAGGGCTTGCTACCGACAGAATCGTTACGAGAAACTTTAAATAAAGTGATGTGAACGGCTTGGAGTAATAGGAAATATAGTATCATATTTATAAATATTTAAATTTGTTAATTAGGCTGTAATCAATATGTTGCAAAATGTGTGTAACATTTGTGTTTTAAATTTGATATCCAAGTTATATGTTTATTTAAATTAATTTATTTAATAGAGAGAAATGACTTATTTGCAAGTTATACGGGAACAGATATATATGATACCTATATTAATTAAAATTGATACTGAATACACACAGAATTTATATTGTCAATGGAAGAATTTATATTGAAATGTAATTATTATTTTCCGTTCGTTAACTTTCTTACATTTGAAAATATAATCTCATTTAGTTTTTAGGAAATTTTGAAAAACTCAGGAATAAAAAATAGTAAAATATTTAAATATAGCAAAAAAAGAGTTTAAAAGAAACAAAATACCCGAAGATAAATGTGTTCATCCAATAGGTTAATATTAGCATAAAGAGTATACCACATAGGCATTTTCATCTCACAGCATCTCTTTACAGCGTAAAGAACACATCTGAAACCTAAGCAAACTACGTGCCAAGACTGTAAACTGGGCACTGGTCTGATTTCCTTGAATTTGCATGTTCAGAGAGTATGCTGAATGTATGCAGAGTGTATGAACAACTGAAATGAATTAATTACCAATATGTGAATTATATATCAACTTTGCATGTAAATTGAATTAATATAAAGGAATAAATCAATATATAGAACACGGAAACTCATGCCCAATATTTTACGTATTAGTAATCTACAGTTGGTATATTTATTCAATAAGCTACACAACTATTTTCCAATAAGATTAAATCAATGTTGAATAAATCATATAAAGAAAACTGCTGCTATAACAGGATTTGAAGTAGTATCTTGACTAAATAATACCAAATACTGCAAGGAGAACTTTTGATACATACGACTCTCGGGATACAATTAAAATTTATTTATAACAGACCACCAAAGTGAAGTGAGTTAGGTTCCTTTTTAGAAAATAAGCGAAAAATCCTTATTATATTCCTACGGGCAGAAAATTAGGTGGTAGGACATCCATTGCAAGTGACTATTTACTTACTCTTGGAAGGTTTCTAGTCGACATTTCGATACCTAATACATAAACCCATTCATTGCTACAAAGTATATTGAAATGTTTATTTCAATAAATAAACTTTTGAGCAATCTAATTAGAAGTTACGTCAATTAAGAGACAAATCCGTCAATTAGATAATGGGCATATCTTTTTACGCGAGAAATTTGAAAGATTGGTTACCAAATAACATCTAGCTTTCTCAGTTTGAGAGTATAACTTATTATTGAAGTAATTTTATTTACTTTATACCCTTTCTACCTTAGGACAGGATTCTGGAACCTAACTAGTTATGGGGAACATACCAGTAGATTCTGGAGAAAGGAACTATTGGTACGTTACCTTATTTACGGATTTGTTACTTTTAGTTGCTTATAACTTTTTTACTGAACACACATTTCAACTAACTTTGTAGCTTAATGAATGCGTTTAGATATTAGGTACCGAAATATCAACCTAAATTCTCCAAAAGTAAGTAAATAGTCAGATGTAATGGATGTCCTACCAACTAAATTTTCTCCCCGTACGAATAGCATAAGACTATTTTGCAGATATTCAAAAAAGGAACCAAACTCACTTCACTTTGGTGGTATATTATTCTAACCATACACTCCATAAAAAGAGGACAGATCTGATGAAATAATATAAGTATGTATATGGTAACTTGGACGCTGTTGACAATAAAATAATACTATTGCATCGTATCTAAGCATTCAACTTTCCTACTTCATGTTGGAAAGTCATGAATTACATAAACTAACTATTCTTATTATCTAGCAGAATATCTAAGCAAGATAGATCTGAATCACCACCACTATCTAAATCTTTACTCTTATCTAAATGTGCTGTAGTTTCTGAAACAGTTTCCTTTATAAATATGTCTTCATGAATCATAGCGTAAGTTTATAAGATCTGAACTTTAAAAAGCAATTCAAACTTGGCTCATTATAAGGCTAAAAGTTCACACAGTGAGTCGTAAAGCTCAACTTGCATAGGTTTCAGCAGACTCGATTTCGGTTGATTTAAAGTTTTCGATACAGAGTCTAGCTGCAGGAAAGGGGGTCTACTTTGATTGATGCTTCAAAAACACGATACTCCATTCTAAAAATGATGTTAAATTGCCTGGCTATTTAGATTTGTAATATCGGATTAAAATCATTGGGAGTATTGATATAAACTATTGATTTTAAAATATAATAAATCATAACATATTGAAGGAGAATAATTTATTAATATGAAATATCTCTGTTCAATATTGTCTTCTATAAAATAAGGAAAGTTCTTCGAATCAGAGTAAAGTCGTAAATCCTGAGTGAAATATTCTCAGTGTTAGAACAATAAAAGCGCCACTTTGGCACTCTTTAGTTGCCACTGTTTTGAATGCATTGCCACCATTAGGAAGGTAAACAAACGAACAAACAAACATTTGCACTTCATCACACTGGAGAATTTTGGTGCATTTGGAGTTAAGGGAAGTGGGACAGTTTGCATAGCGGTTAGTGGAGACAGATGAGGTGAGGGAGGGAAAAAGATGACAATGTACATTGTGCAGTATGTACTGTGTACTGTACTTTGTGTACAGTACACAGTGCAGGGTGTGAAGATTTAGCAGTATAATGCTATATAGAATATTGATATCAAATAACAATTGCATGATTCAATTAACTATAGAAGATATTTAATAATTCATGTCCTTTAATGTGAAAAAAAAATATCAGCTGTTTTTACAGTCTTTATTGCGGTGAATGAAATGGAAAATAGTAACAAGAACTGGAAATGTTGTACAGTCAAAGAAAAGTGTATCCGTAATTATTTTTTCACATTTTACTAATTAAAATTCCCAAAAATGAACTTTACTAATTGTAATGCTTGTAGATATTTTATAATTGTTCTGGGTGAACAATGACAATTTTTTAAGATTAAGAAATAATAGGAAATTAGAAAACTGTGATTTGAAAAAATTAAAATCATACGGCTTTGAATAATGCAATTGAATGTGTCTATATCTACTTTAAACATTCAATATTCATTTCATGGAGCTCTATTAGTAAAGTCCTAAATAATTGATCTAATCTAACAAAGAGTCTCCAATGAGATCTGTAATTGTTCTGTAAGTCGTATTGTGTGTCTTCTTATAGAGAATAATATTTCCAATGGTGCAGGTGAGTTGGCTGGAAACTGAGATGCTACTTAATAATAGTAAGAATTAGTCACAATTCATGTGCTAGCAACTGTACAAATTCCATTGAATGAAGTGGAAAAGAACTAACTTTACCTTTAAAATTAAAAAGAATATAGATGCATTATTTAAATTATTTTATCAAACGGATTAAAATAATATACGCTTAACCGTATACATATAAGTGTTACTTAGCATTGAAAATTAGGTATAGATTAAGTTTAAATGGGAATGTGCAAATATTGATATACATAAAGTTAATATCATATTTTTGAATAGATTCGAACTTTTTCGTCTTGATGTCATTATCTATTAATCCAAGGCACATGCTCAATGTTTCAATCAACTTTGTCTCCACTTGTACTTCTCTATTCTTCCTACTCTATAGGCAAATAAGAGAGAAAATAAGCAATATAACATGAATCTATACTCAGTCCCTCAGTCTCTACACTGTGACATGAGACTACTCAGTCCCTCAGTCTCTACACTGTGACATGAGACTACTCAGTCCTTCATTCTTTCAGTCCCTCAACACTGGAATAGACTGCACATTTGTGGGCGAAACCGAGCGTGATATTAGAACTCAGGTCCTTGGATTTATTTCACATACTTTACTTCTGGAAATTTATTGGCAGTTACGAATTCAGTGGAAGATTTGCATCACCTCCATTTCTTTGGTTTTCTGTCATTGAGTGGCTACTTTCTGCGAAATTGGTTCCTTGCGCACCGTAATGGTGAAGATATGTCTTGGTGAAGGCATTACAGTGCCGTACATTCTATATCTGTTTGATATATACACTTATGCAGTTAAGCATTCAAACTTTCAATTTATATATTCACACATTTATTTAAAAAAATATTCTTATGTTGATTGTTAGAATATCAAGATTTACACTGATTAAATTCTATTTAAGTTTACCTATCTAAACATATTTATCAGTGATATAAGTTCATGATATATGCAATCAATGAACATAAATATTTAGTGTTTTTTTATAGATTGAATGAATAATCAGTAATTGAATTGCAAACATTATATTTGTCTGAATATTTTAAAGTAAAAACTCAAATAATAACAAAAAATGAATATTGTACGTACACTGTACGTAATGATCTGTATTGAAAATTTGAAAAATTCTTACAATTCCAAAAAAAAAATATATTTTTCATTATATATTTAAATATTGGTTAGGACTATGGTAATTATTATGATATTTTCTTCCAATGAAGTAAGAATACTTGTTCTTTATATATTCTAATGATTATATTTCCATTATACTTACTTCATTTCTGCAAGCAAGAAGATTACAGGAGCGATACATAATAGTGAACTAGAAACTTTGCATAGCTAATGCCTTACTTCAATTAATTTAATTCCTACTTTGGCTTGTATTGACTAAAGCTGGTTAAATAATATCCAAGTACTAAAACCTATATTACCATATAAGTATCTTTTTCCATAATGATATAAATATGCTTGTAATTAGTGCGTATAATTATATATTAGAATACTAAACAGAATATATATCCACTCATATCTTACAAATATGAATTTAAAATAATTAACAGGATTTTAAAAACTATAAGCTTATGCTCGTTTCTTTCTTTTCTAAATGACAGTCACTGCAATCACACTCTACGAGTCGTGTTCGTGTGTAGGTACGTAGTAATTTAGAACCTGAGTGGCGAAATCAAATGAACGGACAGTCCCCTCCCCCATTCCCACATTCTGAACAACGCCCCAATGGGGGAAATTCCAATGGTGAGTTTTGCTTCTTTGAATTCTGAAGAGAAATTTCCCACAATTTCTAGTACAAAAAATGTTTATTTCGCAATTGAATGAAAAGAGATGATATTTTCTCATGTTTTTCTTTCTTTTAACGGATAATACATATTCTCGATATTATTAATCGGATGATACAATTAATTTGATCCTCTTATTACACTTTACATTTATTTCAGTGGATTAAACCTCACGCATGTGGAAGAGACAACAGTCACTCTCACCTCACCGTCATCAGGTAAGAATAACACACACTGCAGTGGCTTAAACTCCAAAGAATGACTGTATAGCGAAAACATTGTAAAAATGCTGTTAAAAATATTTGGGTGAATAAAAGTTGTGAATTTAAGTTCTTTGTGCGTGTGATCAAAAGTTTTCTTTTAGAATTAGTAAGTCTTATCTTTTTGCTCTAAGTCATCTTTTGTCCTTAGAGATTATAGGAAGAATATGAAAGAAAAGAAGCTTTTTCTATTGCTATTATCAGGCAACGGGAAATAAAGGACTCTATAGGATTTTTTATACAAACTCTGACATCGGTTGTAGAAATGATTTAGGTAATTTTCGAGGTAAAAACCTTTTCAATTTCCTGAAATAAAATGATGTCATAGTAAATAATAAAGACCAAATTAATAATGATAAATCTGATTGCCAGTGACTAAAAAGAATAAATAAATTATATATAAAGATGATTTAAGTTGAAACTTATTTCTTAGTTCACTGTTTACATATATTCTGATTTTAAATTGTTTGAGTTGTTTACAGTTGAGAAAGTGATTTCTTCTTGTATTATATATTCTGAACTATTTCTGGTACACTCAAATAAAGATCTATAACAATTCATCTCATTTTTCATTAATTTATATAGCAATGTAACAATGGTCTATGAATCTGCCAAATACTTCCTCTAAGGTGTAATACCATGACTGTTCCATGATAATTAGCTACACGCTCATTACTTCAAAGTGACATGAGGCTACCTGACTTCTAATTAAGTTTCACTACCTATCAGTATTCAGACTAAGGCAGAGACAATGATGAAAGCCATTCAGAAACTGAAACTCGGAACATCTTGCAGTGAATCTTGATGGCGATTTCACCAATAGGAGCGAGCGTTAGAAGAAAAGGATTAATATTTGACAGCACTTATTCTATAACTCACTTAAACATTTACAATAAGTTAATCTTCATCATCCTAGATTATTTGAAAATAAATATTACAATATCTAAAACATTTTCTAATCATCCGAAATATTAACATAAATTTCTTCGCAATTTAGAATTCCACATTGAGGGACTAAGCTAAAACCCCAAATCTCAATTTGATTTCATTTAGGGGAAATTGGTTCCATTATATGCTGAGGAAAGTAACTCCAATGAGGGTTAATAAAATTCACATACAATGATGAAAAGAATGGCAGGAATGCTAAAGGTAAAGTCCTTCCTTCAATGGAGTATAAAGGATCTCCGAAAATTGCACTCCTTGCATTCATCGAAATTTCGCTCACGTCTTCGGGCCTCAGGATCTTGCCATTGTGGATGGACATTTCGGGGTAGCTATTGCCAGTTTGCTTGGTTTTCAGGGTACTTTTTTAGGGATTTAAACTGAATTTCATCGCCAGCGTGTTAATAATGGACACATGTAATCTCCTCACGCACCAATTACGGTAGTACCAAAACCTCTCCTACATTTGCATGATGGAACTGAATTAAACGAGACAAGTTGTATCTCCTAGGTACTCTGAATACACTGTTAGAGTATGAGCAGTAAAGTGGGCATTATTTATTACTTATATGAAAACTTAAAGGTGGAAATGATGAGATAAATAGTGTCAAATATCATATACCGAACGATAAATAGGCTTCTTTTTAATTTAACAAAATTTTAACAAAGTTGCCTATCTGAATATAAAAAATATTGTCATAACTTTTGAATTATTGAGAAAAAAGTGTCATTTTCTCTCCAGTTGTACAGTATACAATAATGTCCCTCATTTGTTGTTGATGGCAATAAATTCTAACTTAATCGATTGCCCTTTACTCTCCTACAATAAAAGGTTAATTGCTCACTGCAGGAAATATAAAGTAATAAATCTAGAGAACTAACTGCCCTGTAATATACTGCAGTTGCAAATTATATAACTATAAAAAGATATCACGTTACACTCTGATTTTGAACATTCATGTTTACTTGAGCGGGAAAATGAAAACTTAATTAATGCTAAATAATTATAATTAATTTTAATCTTTTTATGGCGTTAAGAAATGGCTCAATATAATAACTTATTTATTTCTTCACATTCCTATTTATTTGATTATATCTGTAAAAAAATTTTGCATCTGCAACACTCGTTTGAGAACTCTGAGCATATCTATTTTCAATTGGAAATCACCCTCACGTAATTCGGATAGTGTAAGTAAAATAAATGCGCTGTCGAACAGTTTGGATGCTACAGCCACTAAAGAGAAATGAAGCGAAACAGACTTTGAGGAGATGGAAAATTGAGTGGCGAAGGAGTAGCTATGCAGTACGAGGAAGTATCGAAGATCTAGTTGAGGAATACTGAGGAAGAAGCAAAGAAAGTAAAGAAGTATTAACGAAGAGCTGAGGAATTAGTTAGCGAAGGAGCAGCGAAGAAAGTAGAGAAGGCGTAAAAATTAACTAGAGGAAGAATTATCGAATGAATAGCTAAATACTAGCAAAGAAGTAGCTAAGGAGTGGTGAGAATTTTTATGTTATTGGTAATGTTTAAACTTTAAAATAGTAATTTTTCGGTGTTTCACATAATATCATAGATGGACAAATAGTTTCTACTTATATTTCAATTGTAAATGATACATAAATATACCAGTGCAAAGACTGTTAATATTAGCTTCAAGATATTTAGTGTTATAATACTAAATATTTGTTCAAATGAATCCAATAAGATTTTAATTGCCATTCAATCTTTACATGGGACAATAAATATTTGAATTGAATATTCATTTGAACAGTAATTTATGCAGTTAAATTGAAGTAGCTAAGATTGAACATGATGCAATAAATAACTTCGATATTCATCGCTTAGAGAACTATATTGACAATTAACTTTTACCTTCTCCAATACTCTTTCAATCAGTATATTAATTTATACTGACATGACAAAGATATACAGTGGATGGAATGAGATAGGTACTTGTAAATAGTTAATTAAGTTGAGTTACACTTTACAGTTAAATGAGAACACGAATGTGAAAGTAAGAAACAAAGGAATATTGAAAACTTGGCTTTCAGTAGGCTGTTTCATCATTATAATAAGATAGATGTTGCCATGATTAATGTTCATTCAAATTGTAGCAAAACATCAAACTGGATATAAAAAATACTATTTCAGCTGCAAAAATTTGATGATGTTAAATGTTTTTGGTAATTGAATTAATACAGTGAGTATCTTTGTACAAATTATACTAGTACAAACATATATATACAGGGGATGGACTACATAATTTGAACACTGTACTTTTTTTCCTAAAAATCCGGTTTTATTCAAAATATTGATAGAAGTTTCATTGTGCTGGCATGTATTCACTATGAATAGTTTATTCTTGGTACATTATATTCCAGATTTTTTTGCTATTTGGGTAAAATGCATGAACTAACTATTTTTGAAAAAGAGGCAAATTGTTGGTGTTCGTTTGGCAGGAGTTTCGATCCCGCTGTTATTTTTGGTTTTCAAGATCTACCATATGGAGGACGATCGCACAATTCAAAAACACAAGAAAACAATCGGAGTAACTCTGGTCAACCTTCAAAGCTCTCTAATAGAGAATAACGATCATTAAGCCAAATTTTTTGAGGAAAATCCATCAAGTTACGACGACAAATATGTGTGCAGATTTAAATCAGCATCCAAGTAATCAAGTTTCTACCCAAACCGTTTTTTCGTGAACTCCATAAAGCTTTCTTTTGCCATGCTTTCTTTTCGAAACGTTGAGAAGCGGATAACGTGAGTGGTGCCGGGACCACAGGACCTGGTCTGTCTCCAAATCAGTGGAAGCGAGTAATATTTTCTGATGAGTTTTTTTTCGAATTTAGAGGTGAGTTTACTAGTGGAGACAGGCCGAAGAAGCTCTTCTTCCCACGGTGAAGCACAAAGAAGGCTCAGTAATGGTTTAGACAGCAATTTCTTAGAGTTCTCTTGGTCCAATTGTTGACTTCTCTGGTAAGATCTACAGCAAAGATCAAATGAACATTTTGGGTGCCCAGATACATTTAATGAGCCAAACTCTGTTTCCTGAAGATGAATGTGTTGAAGACGATAATTCTGCGATCCACATTGTCCATAATCATTGAAAATTGTTATGAAGAGCATGTAACTGATTTGGAACACATGAAATAGCCTCCTCAATCTCCGGACCTCAATATCATTGAACATTTGTGGTGTACTGTATACTCGAGCAACAAGTCAGGAGTTGCTATCCTCCACCATACCGTCTGAAGGATCTGGAGCAGGATTTGGTGGAAGAGTGGCTGAAATTTCGATGGAAGAAGTGGAGAAGCTTCAAGATTTCTCTCCAAGACCTTTATTGAAACTGTATTGAAGTCTGAATGGAGTCCAACTCCATATTGAATAGAGCTTACATAACTTTAACAAGTGATCCAGTTATTATCACTCTTGGAGTATATTTTATAGATCAACTTTCTATGACAAATAAAAACGTATTGGAAGAAGATTGTACAGGGAAATACTGTCTATTTCTGCTACCCCGTCCATCAGAGTAAAGCAAATCTTGCCTGTGATGAAACATTTCCTCATGTCCATCCTCAGCTAGTACGACTTTATTGTCCGGAAAAACCGAGCAGACGTCACAATATTTGACCTGAAGAGCCAGTTTTGTCTTGGAGAACATTTTGCCGACCTAAATAATCTTTTCTTCCATTAATCCACGTGTATCGACTCCTGATAAAGAGTAAATTATTTCGTTCATTTTCTTTGAAATGGAACTAACTAAGCTATGCCTGAATATATTCCTATTAAAAATTATTTCAAAGCAGTCCATCGTTAACATTAATTTTATTTCATAATATCTTTTACCTGATACACTATTTTGTAGAAAATAATTTGAACTGAACTTTCAGATGTACAATAATACATATACAATAATACTACTACTCATACAAGAGTAACTTACTCATTTTACAGACTTTGGCAGTAATGTGATAAGTCTATTGCCTAGGATACGAAAATAAATGATATGATGTCTAGGAAATAGAAACATTAATATTTCTTTAAATTAATCTACTATTATTATACTATTGTGAAGTTGAGTCTACACTTTAGGTGAAGAATTTATATCGTATTGCCTTCATTAAAATAAACAGAGTCGGATTTAGTTCCTATAATAAAACTGCTATAAAACAATGAATATTCTTATGGATTCTTATACTAAAATATGTCTTTCCTCAGAACTTTTGAAACTTCGAACAAGGTTTGATAACTTAATTATTTTATTGCAGAAAGTCTGGACTCTAGAGTAACAGAAATGTAGTTTACTCTATACAATTATTAACTGTTCACACGATTGCACAAAACAGATAAATTTTTATATATTTATATGCCTTTAGTATTATTTTCTTATTTAATATTGAGTATAAATTCATAAAAAACGAAGTAGTAAATCCTTATTTATCAGAAACATAATTTATATCCAAAATAGAAACAACTAGAGTTACTATTGAACATTTATTGCAAGATATTTTATTCTGAACAGAGATGAACCTTTTAACTTCCATGCCTTATACACTATACACTATACACTATACACTATACACCAGAGTATATGTACTATAGGTCTTAGCTCACTGTATAGTTTTACAGTTCCGTTTATTTTTTCCTTTTTTTCCGTTCACATCACCACAGTTTTCCCGAAAGCTTTCTGATGTTTGAGTGCCGCACTAAAGTATTGGCTGAGGTCTGGCAGACGCAATGATTTATTTCATAGTGGCAATGATAATTCTTCAAAAGAATTCACTTTATCTTAACAGACAATAGAAATTAAGCAAAGTGTTTGAAACTGAAATGATTTAATTATGAGATAATAATATTATTCAATCTCACACTAATTAATTCATATTAATATTAGTAAATCAAATATTGAGTCTATTTCCCGTAGACTAAGATTCAATTTCGTAATACATATTTATTTATATATTGAAAAAGTGAGATTTTTTCCAAGATGTGATTCTATCCTTTATTTCTCAATGATGGAAAAGTTAATATAGGAATAAAATTGACGCTTGAATATAATTTCAGTTATTGTTCCTATTAAGCAGTTAATTGACTAAGAAGAACACAGTTTGATAAAAGTTGAAGGAAGATAGGTAAAAGCCTATAAGGTTTAGGCCTCTTTGTTCTATAATTGCTAATGTTAAACTATAATTAGCATCCATTGTAATAAATTACAGCCCACCACAAAGTGAAAGTGAGAAAAAGACAAACAAATAACCAGCTTAATGAGTTAAAAAGGAAAACTAAATTAGTAAGAACCAGAGGAGAAATGCTAACGAGCTCTTTTCAGATGCAAATGACTCAAAGGTACACTGTAAAAGGTTAACAGGCTTTACACTCTAATATATACAGGGTAGGGGTAGGATGTATGTATATCTATTATAACGAATTAACCGTAATGAACATAATTAAGTTTCATGATTAACCATACATTTAATAATAATACTGCTTTTTATTGCTGATCATATTTTTCAAATAATATTCTATAATATATGCTTTCAATTAGTATTATACAATCTGTTTCAGTGTTCAGGTACCACAATGAGAGAAATGAAGCGTTGTGTTCCATGCAATGATGATGTAGGTAGCCTCTAGAGTTGGGACTGGGTTACTATTAGTGGATTTTGTTTTTTAGATTATTCAGAAGTATCAATTGTGATGGAATAGTTTATTACGAATCTATTCTGATATGAGTTGAATATAAATTAAAATTGATTTTATTCATTTGGATATATAGTAAAAGGTATACCAGGGATAAAAACTATAAATAAAGAAATGAAATATTTATCAGTGTCCATAATTTTTTTTATAAAAAACTCGTCATTTTTTAAAACATGTGTATATTATACAGTGGTAAACAATATTCATAAAAAAATAATTATAATTATAATATATTACTTGACAAATACATAATTTGATTTCTTACGCTTAATGCACAAACAATTATTTTTAGTTAAATATAAGTCATATAAATAATTATATATTATGTAAGTGCAATCACATTATAACTCTTTTAATTCTCACTAAATAACTTAAAATGTTTTACCTAACTAATGATTTAATCCATAATCCGGTAATTGGAACTACGAACATTAATCAGTAGAGGAGGTGAAAGTTACTTTCTAAATAACTATTATCTGTCATTAATTGACACATAGTTATTAATCTTAAGATAATTGAACTTCAGTACTCTTCTAACTCTTATTTGTACAATATCTAGAGGTTTTATACAATTTAAAGCATGAATACAAGAAGTGTTTTTTTAATCCTAATAAAACTTACTCACTGTGTAGGAAAACACTGAATAATACTGAATAAATTATTCATCTAATAAGCCACTGAGATGAATAATGCATAGAGACAGACTCATCAAATTATTATACCACGGCAAGATCATACTCATAGGAGAGTAATAATTAATGTCTGCAGTAAAATATGCAATGGAAATAAAGAGATATTATCTGGCTGGAAAAAGTGACTATTTCTATTGCACTAATAACATTCACAAAAACTCTATAATATGCAAACACTAATATTGTTACTAATACTATTTTTTTTTTTCTATATTATTTGCGCATCTGTATTTTGTTTATAAAGATAACAGAGTAAAATTTAAGATGTATTTATACTCAGTGTTTATACATATTTAGAGCACTAACAATGTGTTTTTTATCTAAAACCATTTAAATGGCATCCTAACTCTATAAAAACTCCTTGTAAATTATTGATCTAATTCCATGAAACATTATCATCTAATTTTGATGAATGCATGCATGTTCAGCAATAAATGAATAGCATCAAGATAAAATAAACGTGACTTTACTGATGTGTCAAAATATTTCCCCAGTAATGGAAACCTTCGCCTCCAAATGACAGAAAGTCCCAATCCGTAAATCTTCTTACGCCAAAGATTGGGGACTGTCAAAACACGGCAGATGATATGGCGGAATTATCAGCAGAGAAATAATATTGCGTGCCTGGCTGTTCCAAACCTCTAAAGGTGACTGCGATGTACTTACGCTATCGAAAACCGTTAAAGTGTGCAGCGTGCTATATTGCTGCTATAGTGTATATGGAGATGAAGCAACTGTGGGGGTATTTTAAAGGACCTCTTTATATGCAGTTATTGTATGAATGTAGCTTATAAGTGAACATATGAAGTGATGATATCTGAAGTGATGATATTAGAAGTGATGATATCAGAAGTGATGATATCAGAAGTGATGATATTTTCTACATTATGTTGCGTGACCTCATTTATTTGTTTCTCTAACAAATATTTTCTCATTTATTTGGGCTCTAACGGCTCAGTTAAACGAGTGACTTTTCCGACGCGTTTCGAAAGTGGTTTGGCCGCTGAAAAACCGCTTGTGAACTAAATTACGTATATAATGCTAAAGCACTAAGAGTGTTTACAATAATCGTCTCACCTCTGTAAAACAAACAGACTTGCCTTCACCATCATAAAGACACAATCTAACCTTAAAGTTTACTGCTGAAATTTGTTCCTATCCTGAGTCTTTACAAATTATGAAACTTCACTTTTGTTCTACCGGGACAAAATGAATGAAAATTGAGAATCTATTCGGCGTACCGAATTCTTTCCAAGTAATTTTTCAATTCAGTTACCAAAACAACCGAAAATGATAGAGGTAGCATTTGCATTGTGACACGTACACTGGTGTTCTCTCGGTCACAAATTTGACACAGTGTCACATGAGAGACAGAAGTGTCAGTTTGGTGTCACATTAGTACAACCGAATGCAGTAGGTGTGTCGTGTGAATGAGGTCAGGGAAAAGAAAGGGATAGTACTTTGGAGATGAAGTAAGAACACTATATTATTTATTTGATATAAATAAGAACATTATATTATTTTATTAGATATTAAATAAGTACATTTATTATTTTATTTGATATCAAATGAGTTCATTTTATTAAATATTAGATAAGTACATTTATTATTTAATTAGATATTAAATAAGTACATTTATTATTTAATTAGATATTAAATAAGTACATTTATTATTTAATTAGATATTAAATAAGTACATTTATTATTTAATTAGATATTAAATAAGTACATTTTATTTTATATATAAGTACACGCTCATACTTTAGACATTCCATTATTTTATTTGGGACAAATGAATATTTTCTAATAATTGATGAGAAATAAGATAGGTGTATTCTACTGTTTTAATAGAGATAAAATAAGTACATTCCATTGTTTTATCATAGAGATAAAATAAGTACATTCCATTATTTTATCATAGAGATAATATAAGAACATTCCATTGTTTTATCATAGAGATAATATAAGTACATTCCATTATTTTATCATAGAGATAAAATAAGTACATCCCATTATTTTATCATAGAGATAAAATAAGTACATCCCATTATTTTATCATAGAGATAAAATAAGTACATTCCATTATTTTATCATAGAGATAAAATAAGTACATTCCATTGTTTTATCATAGAGATAAAATAAGTACATTCCATTATTTTATCATAGAGATAATATAAGTACATTCCATTGTTTTATCATAGAGATAAAATAAGTACATTCCATTGTTTTATCATAGAGATAAAATAAGTACATTCCATTATTTTATCATAGAGATAAAATAAGTACATTCCATTGTTTTATCATAGAGATAATATAAGAACATTCCATTATTTTATCATAGAGATAATATAAGAACATTCCATTGTTTTATCATAGAGATAATATAAGTACATTCCATTATTTTATCATAGAGATAAAATAAGTACATCCCATTGTTTTATCATAGAGATAAAATAAGTACATTCCATTATTTTATCATAGAGATAAAATAAGTACATTCCATTATTTTATCATAGAGATAATATAAGAACATTCCATTATTTTATCATAGAGATAATATAAGAACATTCCATTGTTTTATCATAGAGATAATATAAGTACATTCCATTATTTTATCATAGAGATAATATAAGAACATTCCATTATTTTATCATAGAGATAAAATAAGTACATCCCATTGTTTTATCATAGAGATAAAATAAGTACATCCCATTGTTTTATCATAGAGATAAAATAAGTACATCCCATTGTTTTATCATAGAGATAATATAAGAACATTCCATTATTTTATCATAGAGATAATATAAGAACATTCCATTGTTTTATCATAGAGATAATATAAGTACATTCCATTATTTTATCATAGAGATAATATAAGAACATTCCATTATTTTATCATAGAGATAAAATAAGTACATCCCATTGTTTTATCATAGAGATAAAATAAGTACATTCCATTGTTTTATCATAGAGATAATATAAGTACATTCCATTGTTTTATCATAGAGATAATATAAGTACATTCCATTATTTTATCACAGAGATAATATAAGCACTTCCTATTATTTTAGACAGAGTTAATAAGTGAGAAGATCTTCATGGACTGAATCATAACAAAATAACTATAATATCAAAGTAATCAAAAAAGAAACAAATCAAAATAGTTGATATATATGAATATCATAAAAAATCTTAAAATAATCAATATTTTTCAATCGAATTGTTCAATTTACAATATATTATTCTTTATAATCTTAGCCCAATAGTGCAGTTTCATTCAAGCAGAGAGGGACAGGCACATCCTCACCTCCCCTCACTGCAGTCTGCTCCTCTCTGAGGAAATGTTAGTGTGTGTGTTTGTGTGTGCAAGTCACGTGACCTGGCACACCTTGGTTAAGACTTTGCGTATCGAAGGTGAGGGGAAATATTAGAGGGAAATAAACTCACTCAACGTTTAACTTCTAGTTAAATGAGATGATATTTTAACATCAAATGTATATAGGTGAATATACGTGACAGTGGTTGGATTATCTGTATTCAAATTTGTTCAAAATTATTGCTATTTCAGATAGTGCGTTTGACACACAGAACTATGATTTACTATAGAAAATATAGATCCTATACGAGAAGTTAATGCGTTCGAAACTCGATTAACTGAAAACATTTTCTAAAAAATCATTAACAATATTACAAAGATTTAGTAGGTTTAATTCAATTATTTTATAGTAAAAAATTGTGTTTTCATGCATTGCTTTCATTTTTCTATTGATCAAAGGTAAATAAATAAGAGAGCACTACATTGCACGATAATGAACAAATAATGATTTAAAGGCTGCTTCACACTTCTCCGATATCCGTCCGGGTCGTCACCGGTCCGTTGAAATTAATTACATCAAATCACTGAGAGGAGAGAGACGGAGGCGGACCGGTGACGTCCCGGACGGATATCGGCGATGTGTGAAGCAGCCTTTAAAAAGGTGGTGGTCATAGCCAAAAAAATATGAAACAAATGATAATAAGAGACTAATGTTTGTGTTCCTGGTGGATTTTCATGGGTCCTATAGGCGATTTATGTTTTAATTGTTATCTGTATCGCTCAGATTCTCAAAATGTTTTCGTTTTTCAGCTTTGATTTATCAAGTTACATCAAAACTCTTATAGCTACATTTATCTAAAATATTTTATTGTTTGTGTTCAAAGACTATTTAGATTGGAGAATTTGGTGGAAAACCCTATCGTTGAATAGAAATCAGTTGAAATATGAAAGTATTCCCTGTTTTTGCGCAATATGAGCTAAAGGGTTTTACATGCCGTCTTCAAAATAACTAAATTTTACACTGATAGAACCTATGGTTTTGGAGTTACACATCATAGGCTTTCTCATGTGAAAAACATAATTGGTAATTAATTATGCACAAAAGTGAAATTTCAGAGATTTCTCTTCCTTGTTAGAATATATAATACTTTTTTTCGACTACATCACAAGAAAGTACTTAGGAAATGCCTAATTAACGAATTTTCCTTTATTTGGACAATGACAGCCAGTAAAGTTCACATTTCACAATAGCCAGTCTTTGCAATAGCACTGTACCTATCCCTTTAAAGTCATGCCGTCATCGCCTCTCGAAATAACTGATCATAAAATATTAACTGAGGGACTCCAGCTCTCCATTTATTATCCGTCAACATGTCCGTCAGAGGAAAAACTTACGGTGCCAATACAGTATACTTCTATTTTTCAGATCAATTCATCTTATAAAGATGGAGATTATGGCCAATAAATATAGTCCAAGAAGTCCAGAGAAATATATAAACCATGCGATAATCTTCCTCCTACAACACTGCATCAATGATTATTGTATTGTATATAACAAATAAGTTTCAGCACTCTGGTAGCCATTTTATCCAAATTCAAAGCAGAATATCCATTATTTTAACCCTCTCTCCGGTCCATTCCTACAGCATGAGCCCAATGACCTGAACAATCTCTACTGGGGCAACTAACGAAACTTTATGAGAAACTTTTCTTCTACACTCAAGTGATTTGAAGCAATTCTTGCTGGTAAGAAAAAGTAAGATAGCATACTTATCGGTTTGATTGGTAGATTGAGAGGAATGTAACTGTCAAGTAACTCGATGAACTTATTCTTGTCAGCTTTCTATTATAGAGGGAATAGAAAATGTTATTAAATATATGAAAAACAGATAAAATCTATAGGCATATTTTTTCCCTTTAGTTTAGCATATGGACCTTATTGTAGATGTTTAAGTTACTGGCATGAAGTTGAAGAGTTGAACCGCAGTTTTGATCCTCTTAAGTGACGCAGATTATTAATTTTGATTTAATTAAAAAGGAAACGTCTATGTTCAGAGAAAAGTACTGAGAATATTGTTGTTGATACATCGATCTTCTACAAGGTATGTTAAATTTAAATACTCGTAATAGATGTTATCAGAACGGTGAATATTGGTGAAAAAAGGATCAATTTAATGTTTTCAATAGAAATATATTCGTGTATAGGAGCGTGAGATGAGAGAAATGATTGACTGTTATTTTATAAATGTTCGATTCACTGTCCCATCCATGTGCTGTAAAATATGAAATATTGATAGTTCTATAGAGGCCTATAGGGTCTCATTGGTATTCCTAACCATTGGTACCATTGGATTAGATTGCCTGGGTATGTATCATCACATTATTGCCAATACCTTGGGCTTTGACCTGTACAATCACCACTACTTTAAACACAGCTGCTTATATTGCAGTCATTGGGGAGGAGAATAATAAGGAATATTTATATCTAAGAGGTTTCTAATGCATACAAAGGATCTGTTCGAGAGGGTGACCGGATAATTCGCCACTGGACAACTCGCCGCTAGAAGAATTCGCCGCTAGGACAATTTGCCGTCAAAACAACTCTTTGTGATTTATGTCTTACTGCCGTGTACATCATTTATATAAAAAAATATATTATAAATTATAACTGCACGTTGTAAATTAGTTATAAAATTTGTTTAACCCTATTTGAATTGTTCTTCTTTTCCATTTCAAAAGTTAAATGATATGTTTTTATTAATAAACATAATTACAATCTTAACTATTATAAATATATGGGTGTTGTAAATCACCTATACAATTTTCTTCGTTCTTTTTGAAAGTATTTCGCTAAAAATAATTTTATTGGAAAAGAAACAAGTTCGGGTGTCTTCTTCATACTTTTAATGACCTGTAAAAATTACTTTAGTTTAAGACTAGAACATCTGTGCAAACATAATATTCTTTAACTACGATGTTTTAGATTTTCTGTTGGGTAGGCTAATAGGTTACATTTACTATCAGCTCTTCGATTTACTCTTCTATTCGTGAGTGCAGACACCAGTGCTTGTGCGTCTTTCCATCACATTCCTTGGTAAGTGACTTCATTCACTGAGTAGCTTTTCTGCATCGACGAGCATTGTCACCGAGTGGTGGTTGGTGTATTTTTTCATGGAGCAACTTTTATTTCAGACAGCTTCTTCCAATCCCTTGTATTTAATCTCCTATTGATATTAACGATAACACCCTTGGTTTCGATGCAGACGTTAAACTCCTACTAGATTAAACAACTCTACTATTTTTGCGACCTCAAATAATCTGACAGAGAAAATGTGACAACAAAAGAAATAAATAAATTGAAATAATATGTATCCGCCGGTGAAAAAATAAACAACTCGGCGAGTTGTCCTGGCGGCAAGTTGTCCGCACGGCAAATTGTCCGCGGCGAGTTGTCCGGAGGCGAATTGTCCGGCAGCGAGTTGTCTTAGAAACATTCGAGAGTTATTCAAAATAGATGATAATGAAAACATTTGCAATTAAACTTGAATTTTATAATACTTAATATGAAATAACTTGTGTTTCAATGATTTCCTCGAGTTATATATTTCATATTATTTCTAATAATAATGTACATTCTGATAATTATAAATAACAGCTCTAATATTTTGATTATTTACCCATCTACTTGAATTAGCAGAAGAAGAAATCAATAACTACTCCACGCAACCACAGTTACAGTTTCTGATTATATGAATGATATATCATCATCATTAGTAATGAAGCGATGATAATAATAGATCATTATGATAAAAGTAATCTGAATCTGAAAGACAAACACCCCCAATGGCAAACAGACTGGCAGAGCAAATTGAATTATCGAATAGGAGAGGTCGTAAATCTTCCATCGAATGCCAGTGGAGATTCCCAGAGGAAATCTGATACCTTGCCCCGATAGAAGCCTGAAATACCTGAACAAAGCAAAGGAAGAAGTTGTACAGAGACTGCACTCAGAGGGGCAGAGGGTAGACTGGATTAGCAGTGAGTACCTAGATTGGGAAAGTAAATAAATCGAGAAAATACATTAATTAAGAAAATAAAACCTACTCTGATCGTGTAACTAAGTTGACAGTGTACCTAACTAAAGGTTCTAGGTAAATTGATCGAAAACAGTTGATCGAAAATAAATTGCTCAAACGAACAATAATTGATCGAATGAACAATTGCTTGAATAATCAATTGCTCGAATAATGAATTGCTTGAATGATCAAATGGCTCAGTGTTCAAATTAATAAGAGACAGATAATCATCAAGTTGGATCACTTCCATTAGCTGCACCAAACAGTCCTGGTTTCTAATTAGTAAGTTATAATAACTGCATTTCATATTTTTCATCGCTATTTACTATCAATCATTATACTGTTTTTAAATTTTAATCTTCCTGATTTCCTTATTTTATTGAAAAGGAATACTGAACCAATTTGGTGTATAGTAATTTTCGTTTTTTTGTGGCTTCACTGGGCTCCGACGAGATGTTCTCTGGGCTAGGTTAGGTTCTAGCAACTCGGGCTATGGGTACTGTTCTCGAAACATTTAGCATGACCTCTGATATTCGTGCCAATTGTTTTTATTTTTTTAATTTTCCTTTTTTTGGTAGCTCTTATCTGGTTGACCTTTCGTCTTCTTTTACATTAAGCAATTGACTATTCATTATTTGATTATTTGAGCAATTTCTAATTACATAAATATTGCCAAAAGTTGGTTATGAAGTATTCGATAATAACTGTATTTAATTTATTTTATATTATCTGAACGATTAATCATTCGAGCAATTGTTCATTCGAGCAATTGTTCTTTCGAGCAATTGTTCTCGAGCAATTATCTTTCGAGCAATTTACCGGCTATACCCTAAACTGAGAGTGTACCTAAACTGAGAGTGTACCTAAACTGAGAGTGTACCTAAACTGAGAGTGTACCTAAACTGAGAGTGTACCTAAACTGAGAGTGTACCTAAACTGAGAGTGTACCTAAACTGAGAGTGTACCTAAACTGAGAGTGTACCTAAACTGAGAGTGTACCTAAACTGAGAGTGTACCTAAACTGAGAGTGTACCTAAACTGACAGTGTACCTAAACTGAGAGTGTACCTAAACTGACAGTTTACCTAAACTGAGAGTGTAGCTAAACTGAGAGTGTACCTAAACTGACAGTGTACCTAAACTGAGAGTGTAGCTAAACTGAGAGTGTACCTAAACTGAGAGTGTACCTAAACTGAGAGTGTACCTAAACTGAGAGTGTAGCTAAACTGAGAGTGTACCTAAACTGAGAGTGTACCTAAACTGAGAGTGTACCTAAACTGAGAGTGTACCTAAACTGAGAGTGTACCTATACTGAGAGTGTACCAAAACTGAGAGTGTACCTAAACTGAGAGTGTACCAAAACTGAGAGTGTAGCTAAACTGAGAGTGTAGCTAAACTGAGAGTGTACCTAAACTGAGAGTGCACCTAAACTGAGAGTGTACCTAAACTGAGAGTGTAGCTAAACTGAGAGTGTACCTAAACTGAGAGTGTACCTAAACTGAGAGTGTACCTAAACTGAGAGTGTACCTAAACTGAGAGTGTACCTGAACTGAGAGTGAACCTAAACTGAGAGTGTACCTAAACTGAGAGTGTACCTAAACTGAGAGTGTAGCTAAACTGAGAGTGTACCTAAACTGACAGTGTACCTAAACTGAGAGTGTACCTAAACTGAGAGTGTACCTAAACTGAGAGTGTACCTAAACTGAGAGTGTACCTAAACTGAGAGTGTACCTAAACTGAGAGTGTACCTAAACTGAGAGTGTACCTAAACTGAGAGTGTACCAAAACTGAGAGTGTAGCTAAACTGAGAGTGTGCCTAAACTGAGAGTGTACCTAAACTGAGAGTGTACCTAAACTGAGAGTGTACCTAAACTGAGAGTGTCCCTAAACTGAGAGTGTAGCTAAACTGAGAGTGTACCTATACTGAGAGTGTACCAAAACTGAGAGTGTACCTAAACTGAGAGTGTACCAAAACTGAGAGTGTAGCTAAACTGAGAGTGTACCTATACTGAGAATGTACCAAAACTGAGAGTGTACCTAAACTGAGAGTGTACCAAAACTGAGAGTGTAGCTAAACTGAGAGTGTAGCTAAACTGAGAGTGTACCTAAACTGAGAGTGTACCTAAACTGAGAGTGTACCTAAACTGAGAGTGTACCTAAACTGAGAGTGTACCTAAACTGAGAGTGTACCTAAACTGAGAGTGTACCTAAACTGAGAGTGTACCTAAACTGAGAGTGTACCTAAACTGAGAGTGTACCTAAGCTGAGAGTGTACCTAAACTGAGAGTGTACCTAAACTGAGAGTGTACCTAAACTGAGAGTGTACCTAAACTGAGAGTGTGCCTAAACTGAGAGTGTACCTAAACTGAGAGTGTACCTAAACTGAGAGTGTACCTAAACTGAGAGTGTACCTAAACTGAGAGTGTAGCTAAACTGAGAGTGTACCTAAACTGAGAGTGTACCTAAACTGACAGTGTACCTAAACTGAGAGTGTACCTAAACTGAGAGTGTACCTAAACTGAGAGTGTACCTAAACTGAGAGTGTACCTAAACTGAGAGTGTACCTAAACTGAGAGTGTACCTAAACTGAGAGTGTACCTAAACTGAGAGTGTGCCTAATCTGAGAGTGTACCTAAACTGAGAGTGTACCTAAACTGAGAGTGTACCTAAACTGAGAGTGTACCTAAACTGAGAGTGTAGCTAAACTGAGAGTGTACCTATACTGAGAGTGTACCAAAACTGAGAGTGTACCAAAACTGAGAGTGTACCTAAACTGAGAGTGTAGTTAAACTGAGAGTGTACCTATACTGAGAGTGTACCAAAACTGAGAGTGTACCTAAACTGAGAGTGTACCAAAACTGAGAGTGTAGCTAAACTGAGAGTGTAGCTAAACTGAGAGTGTACCTAAACTGAGAGTGTACCTAAACTGAGAGTGTAGCTAAACTGAGAGTGTACCTAAACTGACAGTGTACCTAAACTGAGAGTGTACCTAAACTAAGAGTGTACCTAAACTGAGAGTGTACCTAAACTGAGAGTGTACCTAAACTGAGAGTGTACCTAAACTGAGAGTGTACCTAAACTGAGAGTGTACCAAAACTGAGAGTGTACCTAAACTGAGAGTGTACCTAAACTGAGAGTGTACCTAAACTGAGAGTGTACCTAAACTGAGAGTGTACCTAAACTGACAGTGTACCTAAACTGAGAGTGTACCTAAACTGAGAGTGTACCTAAACTGAGAGTGTACCTAAACTGAGAGTGTACCTAAACTGAGAGTGTACCTAAACTGAGAGTGTACCTAAACTGAGAGTGTACCTAAACTGAGAGTGTACCTAAACTGAGAGTGTACCTATACTGAGAGTGTACCAAAACTGAGAGTGTAGCTAAACTGAGAGTGTACCAAAACTGAGAGTGTAGCTAAACTGAGAGTGTAGCTAAACTGAGAGTGTACCTAAACTGAGAGTGTACCTAAACTGAGAGTGTAGCTAAACTGAGAGTGTACCTAAACTGACAGTGTACCTAAACTGAGAGTGTACCTAAACTGACAGTGTACCTAAACTGAGAGTGTACCTAAACTGACAGTGTACCTAAACTGAGAGTGTACCTAAACTGAGAGTGTACCAAAACTGAGAGTGTAGCTAAACTGAGAGTGTACCTATACTGAGAGTGTACCAAAACTGAGAGTGTACCTAAACTGAGAGTGTACCAAAACTGAGAGTGTAGCTAAACTGAGAGTGTACCTAAACTGAGAGTGTACCTAAACTGAGAGTGTACCTAAACTGAGAGTGTACCTAAACTGAGAGTGTACCTAAACTGAGAGTGTACCTAAACTGAAAGTGTACCTAAACTGAGAGTGTACCTAAACTGAGAGTGTACCTAAACTGAGAGTGAACCTAAACTGAGAGTGTACCTAAACTGAGAGTGTATCTAAACTGAGAGTGTACCTAAACTGAGAGTGTGCCTAAACTGAGAGTGTACCTAAACTGAGAGTGTACCTAAACTGAGAGTGTACCTAAACTGAGAGTGTACCTAAACTGAGAGTGTACCTAAACTGAGAGTGTAACTAAACTGAGAGTGTACCTAAACTGAGAGTGTACCTAAACTGACAGTGTACCTAAACTGAGAGTGTACTTAAACTGAGAGTGTACCTAAACTGAGAGTGTACCTAAACTGAGAGTGTACCTAAACTGAGAGTGTACCTAAACTGAGAGTGTACCTAAACTGAGAGTGTACCTAAACTGAGAGTGTACCTAAACTGAGAGTGTACCTAAACTGAGAGTGTGCCTAAACTGAGAGTGTACCTAAACTGAGAGTGTACCTAAACTGAGAGTGTACCTAAACTGAGAGTGTACCTAAACTGAGAGTGTAGCTAAACTGAGAGTGTACCTATACTAAGAGTGTACCAAAACTGAGAGTGTACCAAAACTGAGAGTGTAGCTAAACTGAGAGTGTACATAAACTGAGAGTGTAGCTAATTTGAGAGTGTACCTAAACTGACAGTGTACCTAAACTGAGAGTGTAGCTAAACTGAGAGTGCACCAAAACTGAGAGTGTACCTAAACTGAGAGTGTACCTAAACTGACAGTGTACCTAAACTGAGAGTGTACCTAAACTGACAGTGTACCTAAACTGAGAGTGTACCTAAACTGAGAGTGTACCTAAACTGAGAGTCTACCTAAACTGACAGTGTACCTAAACTGAGAGTGTACCTAAACTGAGAGTGTACCTAAACTGAGAGTGTAGCTAAACTGAGAGTGTAGCTAAACTGAGAGTGTACCTAAACTGAGAGTGTACCTAAACTGAGAGTGTACCTAAACTGAGATTGTGCCTAAACTGAGAGTGTACCTAAACTGAGAGTGTACTTAAACTGAGAGTGTACCTAAACTGAGAGTGTACCAAAACTGAGAGTGTACCTAAACTGAGAGTGTACCTAAACTGAGAGTGTACATAAACTGAGAGTGTAGCTAAACTGAGAGTGTACATAAACTGACAGTGTACCTAAACTGAGAGTGTACCTAAACTGACAGTGTACCTAAACTGAGAGTGTACCTAAACTGAGAGTGTAGCTAAACTGAGAGTGTAGCTAGAGAGTGTATTTAAACTGAGAGTGTACTTAAACTGACAGTGTACCTAAACTGAGAGTGTACCTAAACTGAGAGTGTACCTAAACTGACAGTGTACCTAAACTGAGAGTCTACCTATACTGAGAGTGTACCTAAACTGAGAGTGTACCTAGACTGAGAGTGTACCTAAACTCAGAGTGTACCTAAACTGAGAGTGTACCTAAACTGAGAGTGTACCTAAACTGAGAGTGTACCTAAACTGAGAGTGTACCTAAACTAACAGTGTACCTAAACTGAGAGTGTACCTATACTGAGAGTGTACCTAAACTGAGAGTGTACCAAAACTGACAGTGTACCTAAACTGACAGTGTACCTAAACTGAGAGTGTACCTATACTGAGAGTGTACCTAAACTGAGAGTGTACCTAAACTGAGAGTGTACCTAAACTGAGAGTGTACCTAAACTGGGAGTGTACCTAAACTGACAGTGTACCTAAATTATGAGTTATCACCAGGTACACTATAACTCCAATGAGTTCTTATAGGCTCCTCCCATTTATTTTAATGAGTGTCAGGCATAAGAAAATTGAAAAATCCCCGTGATGGGAAATTATATTCGGGAAAAATATTCATATGAAACTGACTAATATATAATTGGAAAAAATGCACATGATAAAACATTAAGGAGAGCACACATAAATATTATACAATATCTGATCTTATTTTTGAGTATTTAACTAGCTATCAATAGAAACGTACGGGTAGAGGACGCTATACGAATCTCGTAGTCGCTATAGGAGCTGATAATTAATTCAGTTGGGAATTTAAACTTTGTAAGTTTTCATTTAACAGCCTTTCAGAAAAACGCTAATGAAGGTAAACATTATCATATTATTATTACTAAATGAAAATTTTAATGAAAATCTTATAATATTTATATATGTAACTTACTTTTTCGTATTCTTGTAAAAATATACGAAATAATAAAGTAAGTATAACTGTCGCTTGAAGTACTATATAGCGTTTGATTAAAAAAGGTGTTATTTTTTAACTGCATTTACATAGATATTTATGCACCTACATATAAACTAATAATTAATAATCGTTTATTAAACTGAACACAATAAAAAAAAACATTTCAATTCCCGATTCTTATGTTTTGTTTGGTGTAAATAAAAAAAGTATGTATTACTATATAATTTAGAATAGTTACTCCTCCTCTTAATTTCTATAGAATTTTCCTAATCATAGATAATGCGGCGGAAAGGATAACAAGATCAAACAACTGAAAATCTGAAAAAAATAATATATTAAGTGTTGATTGTAAATCTTAATGCCTTTGATTATAATCAATGTTTCATTAGATAAACTAATAACATATTTGTTAAACCATATAATTCAAAGAGGTCGTTGTAGGAGATGCATAGCTCATAGATCGGATATTTTTTGCTTTTTGTATGTGGTGTCCGTTAAGGATCGTCCGCTGTACGAGCTTTACCTGTCCAATATTGTATGTATATAATATATACGAATTATTTACACGGGTATCAATTATTACCGAAATTCCTCTAGAAATGAAATAGAATTTGTTTTCCTTTTCTCTTGGGTGTTCAGTCAATATTCTTCGTGCCTGCTGTCTCCTCCTAAATTGCCTGAGATAATTCAATTTACTTGCTACCGACACAGTCCATGCCTTCAGGAGTGCAGGCCTGGTACACTATTCCAACAAGCTACCTCATGGATAATTCACTTAATTCTATACTAAATAATATCAGTTTATTTGGAAAAAGGATTCAACAGAGAGTACGAAATATATTCAATTCTTTTGTTAGTTCATTTTTCTTAGCTCTAAATTCAGCCGTGGAACCTTTAAGGCATATGACTAAATCCTTCTTCAAGTCACGAAAGTATTTGGCTTCAGTGTCCAATATGCAAATACTGTCATAGCTGTAGTGTTCCATATTATAGAATTTTGCATTGCATATAAATTGGAATACAAAAATTTGAAATTGATGGAAATATATTGAGGCAGTGTACCTGCATTCTCATATCAAGGTACACAGTCTCTGAATTATTTAAAGTAAATGTCATGGGAGTAATGAACCGTTAATGGCATCAGTGCCTGTAATTGTCAATTATAATATTATTAATAATATTGTCAATTATAATATTACTAATAATATTGTCAATTTTAATGTTATAATTTTTATGAAAAAAAGTTTGCTTAAAGTTCTTGAATAACTTTAAAACTTTATTCCTTATAATAAATATGTTCAACACTTCAATAAATTTGGTGTGTCTGTGTTACTCATTATATATTTTACAAGATATTTGGTGTATTGAAATACATAAATTGAAATACGTATTAGGAGGCTTTATATAGGTACCTCGTTAATTTGTGTGTGTTATTTGAAAAGAAGAGCCAATAAATATTACTCCGCAGAAGAACTACAACAGAAAATAAAACATATGGGAATAGTTTTTCTTGAGTTCCATAGGTCGATAATTCACAGCAGTGTGGAGCTGCTGAGAATTAATGAGCAAGTAGAGCAGTGGAAGAGAGAGGAACAGCTTATTTCTACCCCGCAGTAGAAATAAGCTTAATATAGTAGAGATGAGCTAAATAGATTTCGTAATCAAATTTAAATGGTAAAAGATGGGTATTTAGTATAGGTATACTTGATGGTAAATGATGAGTATATTTGATGGTAAATGATGAGCATGTACTTGATGGTAAATGATGAGCATGTACTTGATGGTAAAAAGTGGGTGTACTTAATTTTAAAATATGAGTAGAATTCTACGATAAAGATGGCATTAGGACCTTTCACCGCCGAATAAAATATCATTATTTTAGGCTATGATAAAGTATAGTTTTGATAAAACAAAAAAATTATCAATAGATGACACATTTTTGTCAACAGAATTTTACTCTTGTATGTGCCCAAATTGGTCGTTCGATTTTAAGACTGTGCCTTCGTAGTTTCGCATATAATTAAAGAGATGCTACAAAGTACAAACATTATTGCAATACTAAGGGATTACCAAATGCCACAAAGTACTCTAAGCAGCTACGACTTATTCAGTTATTCCAGCTCTATAGTAATACATATCGTGAATTTATTATTTTATTTGCCAGCTATTATAAAAAATAGCGGTCTATTAACTACTCGTTCAAATTCATGCTTTTCCAGAGCACTAATATATTTTATTATTATTTTCTTTTAATTCATTATCATTAATTTATTAATTATTATACCACAGAATTAATAAATCTACTATTGATTTTTATTACTTTTAATATTTTCCTGTATTTTAGTGTCTTTTTCCTAATTTGTACATATATTTAATATTTATACCTTAAAAAAACATACAAATTATTGTTTAGCCATTATTATGAAAATACCTATGTAAGTTGGAGTGTAGAAATCCTTAAATCAAGACTTTTCACGTAGTCAGGTTTCAGAATAATTTATATATACATACATATTGCCGAACTGCTGTAAATTCTCCAATGAAAACTAATCATCGAAGAGTAACCAATACAAAAAATGTTCGGTTCCATGAGTTGGTTTTGACCCATTTTCAGTCAACTATAGTAACCCATTCCCATGCAACAATATTATTGAAGAAGAAAAAAATTTCAAAAAATAGGTCTGTTATTTGAAATGGCAGACTTCGGCTTACGATTTCATGGCAGCGGATTTTTTGTCAAAACTGTTTTTTTTTTTCAAAAATTAAAAAAATAATCGAAATATTAAATTATCTTCCAAAATTCCTGGCGGAAAAAAGTCAGGTGAAAAATAGTCCTGGCAGGAAAGAGTCCGATGGAGAATAGTCCGTTTCCCGATAAAGATGTTTACCAAATTCGACTAGCTATTCCTTTTAGCATAATTATTTAGACCGACTGCGACTTAAATAGATAATTTAAAATAAGAGTTTAAATCAATCAAAGACCGAATGGAACGAAATAGTTGTCACTGGTATTAAATAGAATACATATATCAAGTACTCAGAATGTAAGTCAAAATAAAAATTATTAAAGCATACATTAAGTATAAAATAATTTCTATTACTTTAATCCTTTATTTTATTTTAGTATGATTAGCCGCATACAGTGGGGAGATGCCAAATGGGATATTGTTTGGCGTGTGTTTATGAATCCACTATCTAAATCAATGGTACTTAGAGTAGGGTACCCGGCACACCTATGGGGCCTGGATTGTTTATAGGGGGTGCCTGGAATGACTGTTTTCTATGTTACTTATAAGTTCGTTTCTAGCTGTTAATATTATGCAGAATGTAAATAAAACATTCATTCATCAATATTTCATTCACAGTAACAATATATATTATAATTGTGGATTTTTAATCTATTTCAATGTTCAGGGGGTGCCTGGGAAAAGCAAGGGGTGTGCGAGAAAAATACTTCAAGAACCACTGAATTCTAATTTAAAACAATTCGTATGTGAAAGGACACACCAGGCCACTTCTATTCTATCCACCATGAGCAGCTGCTTGATTGAAGTTAATATTATACGAAATATTAACCATCACCATTCTATATTGGACAATCTGATGATGATTAATTAGAGTAAATTGCTACCTATCGATTTCGGTGAGTTTTCTCGAGACTACTGTTTTTGAATGTTCCAAAGTTGACTCATTAGGAAGTTTCTTGGCAATAAATTGTGAGCCTCATCGGCTGATACGGAGGAGATTGGAAGAGAAACTTCCGTTATTAAGACAAGGGAGAGTTCACATAATTGAACTCTTCACGGTTCATTATTGGCAGTTGCTCCTTTGAACTTCAATGGAAAGTAAAACCATATATACTGCTGCCTTATCGTGAACACCAATACAGCTTAGAGACTTCTAAATCTTCTGATGTAGCACAAAATGCTGTTATAGAATGGGGTTGTAGCACTTACTGATGATTATAGTAAGAGACATTTTAAGAGCATAGATTTGAAAGAGATTGATTAGTCAATCCTGTAACGAATGTCCTTAGATTTGAACTTTGAATAATTATACATTCAGTCAGTTAAGTTCCATCATAAGCAACGTTTTTTTTTCTCTCTCTCTTTCAAATGTATTGAATTTATTTATTATTACATTAGGTACCTAAATTTTTACTACATTAAAAACTCTTTCCTCTAGTACACTTATATCAGACTATCATGATAGTTTTATAAAGTATAACTCCAAATTCTGTAGTATTCCCCGGCCCGTTTGGTCTCTTACAATCTGAACTCCAACCAAACCACCCTAGCAGTTACTGGCTTGACGGAGGGGAGACTTCAAAGAGAACTTTCAGTAGCAGAGAATATTGTTTGTTAGGAATTAGAGAATCAGATTGTGTGAGAGGGAATCCGATGCGGTAATCAACATTCAGTGAATTCGGTGATTAGAGCTCTTTAATTTGGTCTGTGTTGTCATTACTAGATTCTTTTGAATTTAGCTAAGAAGAATGCAAAAGAATTGACATTTAAAATAAGTTAGTGAAAGATATAATTTATATTATTCAATATTATATATATTGAGATAATTTTGAGAATATGTTTTTAAGAATTAGTTCAATTGAACTCAATCAAAATTCAATAAAATATAGTTTAAGAGCCAGGAAAAAATTGATCAAGTGATGAAATAATTATATGGAGTAAGTAAATAAATGCTTCTCAGCAAAACACAACATCTCTGTCAATAATCAAGTACAAGGGATAGCAAAGAAGCAATCAAACAAAAAAGTTTCTTCATGAACCAGTCATTATTATCAAGGAATGTGGCGAAAATTTACACACTGCATC
This sequence comes from Caprella mutica, assembly GCA_947561585.1. Classification (NCBI taxonomy): domain Eukaryota; kingdom Metazoa; phylum Arthropoda; class Malacostraca; order Amphipoda; family Caprellidae; genus Caprella; species Caprella mutica. The sequence goes on along the minus strand of CANNZV010002011.1, from coordinate 65,297 downwards.
TCACGGATAAGAGAGTAGAACGATATATAGGTAATGTTATAAACTCGACTATTTTAACTAACCAAGAAAATAGAACCTTGCAATTAAATAACATAAGCCTGTTATAACATTAACTTCCTAAATTGCAATTACCGCTAGAAAATTTGAAAAATGACTAAAACAATACAACAGTTTGAGTCCACTACTGTCAACTTCCACATAGAACCACCTAGGTGTACACTGTAAAAGTGTACATGGAATTCTATAGTAATTAAAGTGCTAAACCCAGACGTTATTCTCTAACCTATCCTACCTATCCTAAACTTGAAAATGATGATCAAAGAAAAAAGAATACACATAGTTTCATGAGCCAATATATAACTGTTCGTGACACAGTGGACTCAACCCACTATTATCGATAAATTGTAGAACATAAAATTTTTCTAATCAAACACAACATCCGGTGGAAAAAACATATACATATATATATGTTTGTTCCTAATGAACAAAAAACTTCAATCATTGATTAGTGGAACTTTTCAATCTATTTAGATTTAATGAACATGCTTCATTCTTCTAACATACAAATATGAAGCAGGTTTCAATTTGTTATAACATGCTTGTACGCAATTAAGTTCAAATAGGGAGTGAATTATTGAGTTATTAACAGAAACTGATTCTATTCTAGCCGTGCAGTTGTGTTCGAATAAATTTGATGTAGAACATAACTTATATAATCTGCCAATTCATTCTGATACAAAGATATTCAATTCAGAACACATATAAATTCAATACAGATATATATAGCTGTATAGATACATCCCATACCGTTATTCACTTTAGTGGAAGGCATAGTATATTCCACTATAGTATTTCCACTAGTGATTTTGTAGCAGATAGATTATTATCAACCATATTGTCAGAAAATTGTTAAGTTATACTTTTACTGTACAGTTTTCTTTCTCCTTTCAATTAATCTTTGGATGCCTTTAAAAAAGTAACAGATAGATAGAGTAAATACCGCCGCTAAACCAGTGAAATAATTAACAATATTAAGTGTACTTTAATCTTGTATCTAAACTAATTGCCCAATAGCGTGCTGAGCTGTGATGAATTCTCAAAGAAATACACTCTGGATCGCAGGATAAATCGCGTGATGAAGAAGCATAAAATACGGAGATTATTAACGCTACTGTATAGCTTGAAAGCTTTATTGTGTGTACAAAATGTATTTCCCATATTTGAAAGGGGAAAAAATGAGACTGTTAATTCGTTAATAACTATTGAAACTACATGAGAAAAATTTATTGAATATTTGCAGGTGCAATCTGATAAATCAAAATTTTTAATAGTAAATTTTTCGGTAAATATATATACCGGGTGGGCCAAAAGTCACTTTACCATTTTTGAACTTTATTACGCACAAACTATATAAAAGATAAACCTAATTAGTAAACTGCAACTGAAAGAAGAATATTTAACGTTTTTATTGAAAAATTTCTTTCAAATGTCTTCCATCATTATTTAAGCACATATGAACCTTAGCTGTTCTGTTTGTTTTGCATCACTCTTCTCAGCATATCTAATGAAATGATGATAATTTCTTTGAAATATTACGTTTTAGTTCATCAAGCGTGTCTGTAAGATTTACGAATACCTTTTCAATTAAATATTCAAAAGAAAAAAATGTGTGGAGTAGTTATATCAATTTATCCAGGTCTCCAGGTGGCCAAGAGATGTTGCCAAAGCGTAATTTAGTCTTCATGGACATGTTGTTCTTAAGTGTAATGGTATCAACTGAATTTTGTAAGGATATAATTTTAGCTCCTGTTTTAATATGCTCGTAGTGACTTGCAAGACGATTGCAATTGAGTATTACTCTTTTTCGTGAATGATGATTAGTCTTCTGTATAATACATAAGATTCACACAATGAGTAACTTCTTCAGTGCGATATGACTTCGGTCTTCCAATTCAATTTTTGTCATCACATGTTCCCGTTCGTTTGAATTTTTCTATCTAGTCAAAAAAAAATTCATAAAACTTCTCCTAACGCCATCAACTGATCCATTTTAGTTGATAATAATAGTCAACAATTGTGTGACTCTTTTTTCATATTGAATTTAGCCATTTTTAGAGGTTTGCAATTTCACACATCAAAAAGTAGATTTGAAATATCTGAAATCTGAAAATCATATACTGATTTCGTTTCAGAACTACTAAAACTTTAAGTATTTTTCTTTCAAATGCCGTTTACTAAAGATTTGTATCTTTTTTAGTTTGAGTGTAATCAAATTTCCAAATGGTAAAGTGACTTTTGACCCACCCGGTATATATATATTTTCAATGAAAAATTTATCATTTAATTTAAGGCAAATTTTTAAGTAAAATATTTAAACATGTAGAGTTATATATTACTGTTGTATGGAATTTATATTTTCAACATTTTTTTCCGATTTATAGATTCAAGTGGGTTACCATAACAAAAAACTTTAATATAATCATATACGAGTGTATACCTAATTATAATTAATTCTTTATACAGATGATTACAATTAGGCAATCAAATTATGATGTACAAAATATGGTTAAAATTGACTTATTACCTTTATAAATTAGACTATCCATAACTCTCATGGATAAAAAAATAATTATTGAAAGACATGGGAGTAACTATACATATCCATTCGAAATTATTTTCTCTTTAAAGTATTTATCAATCATATTTTTTCACCATTTTTAAATAGTGTCTGTTTTCTACTTTAAGCTGGTGTCACTTGGTAGCTACATGGTAGTTCATTTCAAGGTAGGAACATTACCTTCAAATACAACAAGAGGGACGACAGCCACTTCTGTCTCCATTCAATTTGACGACCTATTGACTTTTATGAGAATCATTTCAGTCGGAGAGATTCACACTAAAATATTTCGTACCTTCAAGACCGTCAAATGACTCGTATTTCAAAATAAGAGCTGGTAACAAAGCTGATGTTACAGCTACATCATCAGGTGTCATGTAATTTTGGTAACAAATTTATGAATTAATGTCATGAAAATGTGGAATATAGAGTGACATAGAGTAGTTACTTAAACGAATAGATGCAGCCAAAAGTTAATGATATACATATACAATTATACATCAGAAATCATTCTTATCACGATTTTTCAGAAGGCAGTAGATACATTCTATTTCCTTTCTTTATATACTGGTATGGTATGTATTACACATCCGTGTTTGCTATAACTAGAATTTAAATTACGGTGTGGACATGAAATATGTTTACTCATAAATTTACTCATCAATGTCCTAAGCACTTAGAAAAATTAAATTCTTGAAACACATAAGTATATCCAAATTATAACTGATGCACTTAAGTGCATGTTTTTGTGACAAAACTTATAGAGTGAACGTGAAACATCTGTGTGTCTCAGACATTTTTTTCAGATTAAAACCACGTAACAATTCAGAGGTAGTGAATATAGTGCATATTTTCTATAGGTAATTTTTAATATCAATTCTGCTTGTATTTATTCATATGTTAAGGGATCATTTACTGTAAAATAAGCTTTGTATCGGTATAATGGACACTGCCTTAGAAAACTGACTAAATGTTCCAAACGCTATTATGTTAATAAATTGAAGTTAAATCCAAATAATAATAATAAATGTGACACACATCTGATGCCGTTGTTCGAATAATTGTATTTCAAATTATAAAGCATTGTTCTCTCTGTGATACACTATTTTGACTAGGGTAGCTAGGAGGTAAATAAGTTGAAAGAACACTTATTAGCTGCTCGCGATAATTTGATATAATTCAGTTACATTCTCTATTTGTGTAGCTAAAATCAAAGTAAGACTTTGGATAGAGGAAGAGAGGAAGTCACGCTACGCCTATGCATACCTGCTCTATTTTTTGAATATTTAACACTAAACAAGTATCAGCTATTAAAAATACTATTTACCGAAACATAGATGCATGATAAAATATACACTGAACGTATCAGGATAAAAATTTCAATTGGTATGTATTGTAACTCATGGTTATTTACGTTTATTTGAATAGATTCGTTCAATTGCATATACTATAAACACTTTAAACCAAAAATTTTTCTCTTTGTTATATGTTTGCTGCTTTTTTAGAAAGAATTTCTAAGACTGGTATCTTCTCACACACTAAATGCGATATTCCGAAAGATATTTTGTGTGTCAGGTACACACACCAACATCTCCTATATGAGACTTTTACTTCATCCTTTTTGGCAATAAGATACTTTGCATGTAAGTGAACGAGACTCTTCGACATAAACACGAATGTTCCAGTTTGCAATATTGGTGAGAAAATTGCAATGTGCAAATGCGTACGAGGCGCTTATACACATTCTCTCCGTATTAAGTTGCATAAATTTACAGTTTTCTTAGCGTAACGTCTGTTTGGACGACGAGGGACTCACTATATTCCTGAAAATGTTAGCGAGTGGCTAAATGTAATAGAGAGGAAGGCATTGTGTTGCAATATCTTACAGTCTCCTGTGTCTAACCATCTGAGAAAAGAATAACTCTGTGATAATGATGGCAACTAAAATTATTATGTAGACTTTTTGAAATATTTATCAATTTCCTGTTATTGAAGCACCAGACGCGTAGTTTTCGCTATTAAACTCGTGAGTGAAATAATTCTAGTAATTCGTACAGCAAGTAATTGGTGAGACGAAGTTTCCAGACGATATTTCTCCTAGGATCAGTCACTCTATGCGGGCTTTCTTCACGCTTCAGCAGTCGATCACTGTGTATGGATCTCAGGGCAAGAAATGCTCCATAGAACCTTGCAAGAAGTAATTCGGGTCTCTATTTTGTTCGTGTATATCTCGTGGAAATAGTCGCGCTTAGTTTGAATTGAACATATTCTAATTATCCAGTAGAAATCTATTTTCTGATTATATTGTTTCTATCAAACTATTTTTTTGATTTCCAATCAGATAAAAAAAATTTAATTTTCTAGGTAAATTTCCCCGCGGAAAATTCCACCACGGAAAGTTCCACCAGGAAGATTCCACCGCTGGAAAATTCCACCATGGTAGATTCCACCGCATAATAATTTCTGGATTTCACTTTCTTCAAGTTTAACATTAAATAAAACTGATTTTAAAGAATCTGTTTATGGTGGTAACCAGACAACATTAATTTAGTTAAATAGTTCATATATTATGAGAATAGGTTTTGTAATTCAAGACCTAAGGGATAAGTTAATCCTAACCTTTGAAATTACAAATTGCAAATATCCAATCTTAATTCTTATACCATTCGATTGCTTTAATTTATATAGTTACTATAATCACTTTAAATAGTTAACCTAAATTGTCACAAAATAATCATGATTATTAAAAGCATTTGTAACTGTTAAGAAAAATCATCAATAAAACACCAACAGGGTTGAATGTCCTGAAATTTTCCTTCTATTTTATATCGCTTATATTTTACCAAAGTGTTCGATATGCTCAGCGCAATGATTTTTACTGAATTAATTGCAAGCGTTGTTTATAGCAATAAGTAGAGCAATAAATAGAGCTAGCTAACACGCTGGCAATAAAGTGCCGAGCTGTAATAGATAGCACGGCAAACGCTACTCAACCTATTTATGACGTCATTAAAGATAATAGGCAGTGAGAGAGAACCAATGATTGATGTCACTGTCCTTATCTTGGTAATTAGCGGTGAGTAATTAATTATATAGTTCTTTTTAGACACCTAGGGTAAGATCTTAATTATCGGTCAATTCCCTATTTTAGGACACGTAAGAAAAAACGATATAGGCTTAATAATAATTATCTAATTTTCATTTTAATTGGTATCCTTGATACCTGCAGGTACCATGGATACCAATCCATGACCTTTCTGAGTACTGTGAGCCTAATTAAGTGTTAGAGTACTTCTAGGTTACGTACCTCAAAATTATTGTTTCAGCAGGAGTTGAAAGTTTTATTCAAATGGAAGCATTAAAGATATTAATTAGATTGCAGATACAATGATAAGTGTTGTAATTAAATTCCTTTAAAAAAATTAAACAACGGATTGATTAGAAAATTAAGAAATATAATGTATGACTGTACAAACATGTACTGTACGTATGTGTATGTGCATGATAGCCTTCCATATTTTAATTCATTATTTAGGTAATGTACATATATAACTATACATATGTATTGTAGTGATTATTTCTCACGCGGATAGAATTGATTTTATGAGAACGATTAATCATATATAATTGATAATTCCGTACTAAATTGGACACGAAATGAATTACTGAAGCTAAGAACATCTAATAAAAAAATTAATTTATCCTAGAATTTATTGATTCAGAAAACACTTAATATAGTCAGCACCTTATGTATACATTAAATATAATTAACCATATGTATCCCTTAATTACCGAATGAAATAACTATTCAATAATTTGTCATATATTATCCTATATAATAAAGATTGTGTTAAAGGAGATTATTGTTCTAAATATTGAAACAGGCAGCTACTCGCTTTCCAGAGCGCCGCAGTTTTTTTCTTTACTTTCAAATGAATGCAAATAAAACAAATTGCAATGATAACAGGAATTTGTTTACAGAAACAACACTAAGGGCAAATGAATAAAGTGTAGTAATTTTTTGTTGTGGGAATGACTTATTTGATACAACAATGTAGAGCTTTTAAATTATTCCAAAGTGATCAAAATATAAAAAATTAAGTTAAATTCTAGGAAACATAATTATTAACAGGCTTTCAAATGGAAATAAAGTGTACATTGACACACAGTGATGCATACCAATGTATTACTAATATTGTAACTCTTATTTTGCCATTCACGTTTGTTCTCAAACAGTATAACTTCTACGTGCTCTGAAATCTGAAATTGAATATTGCAGGAAATTGCAGCCTGCTCTCCTATATGAAGGTTCAAAGTTGTCTCCTAAAGTAGATATCCTATGGAGAAAGTTGAACTTGAATTAAAGAGTTCAAATGCAAAGCATATAGGAATCTTTGGCTAACTCTACACATATAAAGAGTAGAATATTTTCAAAAAAGATCTAAACTTCTTTCGATGAAAAATGAAAAAAGTTGTAGGAAAAAGAGAGTAAAATTCATTGAGTTTCTAGAAATTGAAATAATTTACTCATGAAATTATTCTAATCACATACTGAGTTTTTTTTAAATTAAAAGAAAATTTGATTCTTACTGCAACTTAAAAAAATATTTAGCTGAAACTTTATAATGTTATAAATATAATTTGAACTAAAATCTTTTACGTAACGTTAACAAATAGTTAGAAGCGGTATCAGATTCTTAGATATCATTAATCAAAAGAAAGTACATATATTTCAAACTATCCACATTACTGTTTGTTGTCTCAACCTTGGGAAATATAAATTTCAATTTATAGATCCCGATAACTAATTGCACCCATACCACCATTCTCTCTTAGCTGGCTGAACCCTTTAAATACATTTTATTATTTATTCAAATATATTTTATTATATATATCTCTTAGCTGGACACTCCAAATATATTTTATAAAAAATGAACCTTAGTTTCTGAGAATTTTTCATCAATAGATGAATATTAATTTCTGTTTCTATCCCAAGTCTATCTCTCCCTCTGCAATTGATCAAAGAAGTTACGACTTCTCACCATCAATCATGTAAATGGTCTCCAATTGAGCAGAATCTATTTACCGCCGTCAGTGGAAAGAAGCTAACGATCCTTCATGAGGAGAGAAGGATAACCATTAGTTAAAAGGAGCTGCTAATAGCTTGCCTAACAGTCCAGCCAGAAAAATTAAATAAAAAGCTCTCCAAACAATTAGGAAAACATGCAACACTCCCTTTCTATTTATGTTCGTGAAACCATTAGTTTGGTAGTTGAAGTGTACTTATGTCCAAAACTGTGGATCTAAATAATGCAAAAATGTCAATTTAATCGGTTGTAAACGGATATAATATTATTTTCAATTACATCAACCATAAATATTTTACTCGGGCTTCATTCCTTTGAATATTTGTTCAATATATTAACTGCATTCAATTACTCCTTGATCCTCAAATATATATGCATCTCTTACTATCGACTATTGAAGATAACTAAAACCATAAAAGGAGATTTAGAAGCTACCAGTCCGTCCTTATCACCATTTATCTGCTGATAAAAAAAGCCTTCGTCCAAAACTCTCAGCTTTGAGGATCGTCATTTCAGTTATCCGATAGAGAAAAGAAAACCTACCTTGAAGATATCGGTCACTCTCCACAGAAAACTGCAGATTTGAATTATTTCTTTATAATATTTTTTCAATTCATTTCAAGTGGTGCAATTTACAGTTAATTCATTACGAAAAGTTCCAATGAAAAGTGTATTCGAATATACAGTTTGGTTAATATTCTAACATAGAATTTTACAGCTCGATTTCCTCCTCTACAATATAGGAACAATATTCTATGTTAAAAAATAGAACCTGCCAGTGCGCCACAAGGTATGATATTTTCAGACTCTATACTGATAAAATATTCCAGTCTATTTCGCTGTTCATCCCAAACTCCAAAGTACAGAATTTCATATTTTCCTTCGGATGAACATGACAATGTTGAGATTTTGGCCCGGGGTGACATGCCGACAGAACTCTCGTCTAATTAGTAAAAGGGGGACTAAATATTTAGAGGAATGTTTCTCTTAGAATTAGTCAGAGAGAGAGAGAGGGAGAGAGAGAGAGTCATGTAGTGTTTTGACTTTTCACTGCCTGTCATACAGGAGAAACAGAAATGAACAGGATTCCGAAGAAAGGATGAGGTGAAATAGATTTAGAGAATTTGTTTTCTTTCTGTTGACTAATTGCTTTGATATATTGAAGATCATTATATTTAAAAAAAAATGAATTCCTTGATTAATTTAGTAATAAGATATTTCCTATAACTTCCAATTTAAAATAATATTGTTCTGGTCTGATTTTTTAAACTTATTATCTTAACTTTATACGTTAATACACATTTTAACTATCCCGTTGATAACTAAACCTTTATTAAAACTCATTCATCTAAAAATATAGGTAAATGTTTCAGCTTGCTTATTTAACTATAAATAAATTGTACAATAATTAAATAGGAAAAGAGGGAATTTCGTGCCAAATTATCAGGTCTGCTGAATTAGCCAATTGCTCATCGGACCGAATATTGTGAACCCAAACTGCGTGAGACGAGGGGAAATGCTGTACCTGTCACTTCACCTCCAGAAATTACTGCTAAAAAATCATTGGGACCAATTCTAAATTAATTCCTTTGAAATGGTTCATTTTTAGATGTGTTATAAAATTACATGCTTGAAAATATAAAATTTGGAATATTATTAGTCAAACCTGAAAATAAACATTGAAGTGATAGTTAATAATCATTTTAAATAATATTCAAAAGAGGTAGAATATTTCCCAAGCTCTTTCATGCTATATAATTGGAGAATATCATCAGGGAATAATTTAATTAAGCAGAGAACTCTTTCTTTATGAAAAAAAAACAAAACCGTATGGAAGAAGGTAATTGTATACAATACTTATTTTCCTTTGCTTGTCATCCTTTTACTAAATACAATCTTTTTATCGGAATAATTGAAACAAACTAACCAAAGATAACCCTATAGGTTCAATTAGCAGAATAATGTCCTTACAACCCTGCAAAGAAATGTCACAGCATGTACGGTAGCAAGCTGTACAATGCTAAGTTTATCACTTAACAGTTCCCAATTACAAACAATATAGACTGCGACAAAGTTCTGGCCCCTCTCCTATAATAATCAGATAGAACCTACACATAGAGTTACCACCGCCACCTATAGTAAGACTAGGCCTGATTAGAGAGGAAAAACTTTTTGAGTTGTAATAAACCATTAGTAGCAATCATTCAAGTGAGATTTCTAGAGTTCAGCATCAGCGTTTATTATTGTGTAATCAAAGTAATCAGGTCTAGAGATGGCTCTACTTCTTCTCAAAGACAGCACAGCCTCACTAATTCCAAATTAACCATGAGGGTATTTCAGAGTGTTAGCAGATTATATGGAAGTGCAACACACTAATACCTTCATTAGGTATTCAATGTTGATATGGAGGAGCTACCAATGCTTATACTTAATGCATTTAATTATAATTATCCAAGAATTCGAATGAATCTATTTTGCTGTTTTGATATCAATTTGCTAATGTGATAAACCTTAAAGTTGCTTATTTATAATATAGACTGAACTATATGTTATTGAGAATGAATTTTTACTTTTTGCATAGAAATATGACATATTTCAAATTACTACGACGGAATATATTAATGTTTACACAAATAAATATCAGAGCTTTTGAAACTCGTTTAGGAAATTTACATCCGTAAGAATAAAAGGGAGTGCAGTTTTGTTGGCTCAATTCCCATTAGTTCTGAGCAATTAAATTGTGGCTGTTCGTATGCAGACTGCATAGGCCAATAAATTATGGTGGTATTAGGCCATAAAACACGATGATCTAGAGCCTGCATGTGGCCTGATGCTGCTTCTAATGCTCTCTCTACTCTTAATCAATTGAGGCAAAGAAACACTTCATTGAAAGGCGAATACTAACTAGGGTCGGACGGGGTATCACTGCGCACAATTCCGCAAACTCTGTATCTACTCAAAAACAAAATGTATTTACTAAAGAAACTCTTTTTCTCGTGATAAAATGATCACAAATGGGGATGGTTCTCAACTAGTTTCGAAATAATACCTAAATAAATGAAAGAATTATTAACATTTTTCCGTGCCCAACTTTTAGTGAGTGTATAGTGGTATCACTGCGCACAGGAAGGGGTATTACTGCGCACATGAAGGGGTATTACTGCGCATTGCATAAATATAGCATTTATCTGCCCCACCTAAATCCCACCTCTCCCCATTTTAATACCCCTCCTTCCCCTTATCTAAATCTTTACCATCTAAATATCCCCTTTCTCCCATCTAAATCGCCTCTCCTCCCATCTAAATTTTCACTTTTTTATCATCGAAATCTCTCTCTTTTCCCATCTAAATTCCCCTCTTCCCCATCTGAATTTTCTCTCTCCTCCATCCATCCCTACCTCCCCCCCCCCCCCTTCCATCATCTAAATCCCCCAGTCTCCATCAAAATGTCTGTGTTTCCCTCTCTAAATGCCCTCTCCCCAATCTAATGTGCTTTTTAAGCACATATTTAATAAATCTACAACAAATTTAGCACTTAGATTTTATGTAATTAGTTAACTACTTATATCAAGTAATATAATTCGATCGTAGATTTATTGTTGATCAATATTTAATTCAATAATCTCTCACCCCCAACCTATAAATACCCCCTCTCCCTATCTTAATACCTCCCACATCAAGTAGGATAGATACTGCGATCGTAAGTTCACTGTTAAATCAATTTTGTAATTAAATAACACCTTATTCAATATTTATGCCTTTATTAAGAGCTAAAAACTCATATCTTTTATATTTATTAACATACAAATATGGTTATTAATGATGCGTAGTGATACCCCTCTACCTCTAAATTATCTGGGGTATCACTGCGCACGGTTGTGGCGGGAAAACCGTTATAACTGAAGAGTTGAAAATTTGACATAATGTAACTGTTAATGTTTGTGTTAACATGTTAAAACAATATGAATATATATATCTCGGTTCCAGGGGTATTGTAGAGTTTGCAGGAATTAAAAATCACCAGCACAAACTTTTTTCAGATCGTTCTGAGAGCTTTACATACATCGCGACTTAGCACTAGAAATACTCATGGGATAATGGTGCAGATCATGATGTTTTTGGGAGAAAAGATGATGCTTGAAATGATGGTAACATCAGATTTAGGCTAAAACAAGTGGTTTTAAAACTATAAGAGGTGCGGAGTGATACCCCATAAAAATGGTATGCGTAGTGATACCCCGTCTGACCCTATATCTAATTATCTATGAGATACAATTTTAGTGTGATTAATATATGATTATTTTGACTTTAGTTTAATTAGTATCGATTTTAGCATAATTAATATACGATTGATATATATTTTAGTGTAATTGATTTACGAATAATAACGATTTCAGTTTAATAACTATACGAATATATCATATCTATTTCAGCTTCATATTGACGTAATAATAATAACTACTTCAGTTTTATTAATACACGAATACTATCGATTTTAGTTTCTTTGATGTATGATTAATATCAATTTTAGTAAGATTAATCCTTTCACTTAATATGTGCAATGATATTCTTCAAGTAAGTACCTATAGCGCAAACTGATACACTAATGCTGCTGCTGCCTTCACATTTGCGATGATGTGCCTATTAATTTTGTGCCAATCTTCCATTGGAGTTCACTTCACGGAAACAAACACAGGCTTTGATTTAATTAGTGATAAGAAGGGAGAGAGATAAGGGAGAGATAACGTTGTACTTCATACAAACAGAGGAACTAATGTAAAGAGTTATGAATTAAATAAATTGCGAAATATGGGGAACTTAGTTAGTAATTGATGTACAAATAAAAAATTATTATATCCTCAACCCGATGTGAAAAAGAAATTCCATTCTACTTTAAATATAATTAAGTTATAATTAGTTACAGTTCAAATAATTGAAAAATATTTAACACTTTAAACTCGTCTTTAGCAGCATTTCTTTATTTTCCGATTAAACTTAAATAACTGATCCTATTTAAGCAATCACTTTATCTAAAAATATCTATTAGATAAATTACCTCAATCATTTATAAAAAAAAACAATGAATATTTCGAACTGTACATCCATTCATTTTCACAAATACGTAATAGGATTGCACCTTAAAAATATCAAAGGATTTGGATTAAAACTCTGCTGAATATCACAAAGGCTTTATTATGAGAACTCAATTGTCCAATTTTCCCGAACTCACTGATCCATCAAATCCTGGTCTCTCGATCCTTCCGCTGTGCTAAAATATACCTATAAGTTTGCTTTGCCTTAGGCTGTTTGGAGCTGTCTTCTGCAAGAGCCAGGTACTACCTTTCACAAAATTGATTATCTGTGAACAGGTACAGGTAGATTTTGCCATACATGGAACAGTTTTGTCTTCTTGTTAGGCTGTGAAGAAACAAAAGATCAAACTGAGAATGTAGGCATAGATCGCAACTCTCAAAAGAGTTAGGGACGATGCCACTGGAATAAATAGTCCGAGTTTTCGAGTCTTATTGATTCAGTTGCTGCTACTTTTTTCCGTGAGCTGCAAAAGAAAATCAAGATGTTTTGCCAAACTCCAGGATTGAATTAAGTTTCCTCGCAGTCCAGAATACGTCAATGAGGTACCTTTGTTGAGATTCAGACAACATAATAGACTCTGCAAAAGAAATAATCCTCATATAATTTCACTGGGACCAAATTGAAAAATTCTACTGTGATTTCTAGATTAGAAAACGACGTGGAGAATAAATAATAGAATTAGCTCTACATTCCTTTTAAATAATCTGTTCATCTTACTGAAATATTAATTGAAATATAAGATGCAAATAAATCATTAAATGTTTTCTCGTAACTGTACGGGAATATTTTAGCCTCGTATTCTTTTCCGTATCGCAAGGTATTAAAATATGCATCACCCAATTTGAGAGAAACTGTCTGAACATTTTTAGGAAATTAATGCGGACAGGAAAGGAAAAAAGACTTTTAAAAGAACTCTCGAAAATGGATGAATAAAATATATCACTTAGAAAAGTGAGACGACTTTGAGTGACGCTGTAGACGACTAAAGTGCATTTCGTGTGCCATTTTTAAAGCTTTGAATATTTAAACCACCTGAAATTATTTATATCATCAATTTAAGAGTATTAGGTAGAATATTATTAGGACTACTTTGCCTCTTTTGAAGAGTTTTCAAACATGTTATACATATTCATTTTATTAAAAATTATATCATGTTTATTATTAATGTACTAGTAATATATTGAGTATGTTATTAGTATCATATTTATTATTGGTTCTAGGTAAATTGCTCGAAAACAATTGCTCAAAAGACAATTGCTCGAAAACTATTGCTCGAAAAACAATTGCTCGAATGAACAATTGCTCGAAAGAACAATTGCTCGAAAGACAATTGCTCGAAAAACAATTGTTCGAACGAACAATTGCTCGAATGAACAATTGCTCGAATTATCAAATTGCTCGAATGAACAAAATTGCTCGAATTATAAAATTGTACAGTTTTCGATTTTATAAAAGTCAGTTATTCATGAAGTGGAGCTGCACCTAACAATCCTTGTTTCTTTTCAGTAATTGATCATTAAACATTCTATAAATGATTTTAATTATTACTCATTCTGTATAATCTTTTTTTTAGACCGTTTGTGTTATCTCGTATGTAACATGTGAATTAGAATCATGTTGTGAATCACCACTATTCATGTTTTTTTTACCATAAAACCCGATTTTTTTGTAGATTTATTGAAACTCTGCCATAACTTTGAGTTATTTCACCTATTGAGGTACCACATACAGATAGGCTAGTAATAAATAAATTTTCGGGTTCCATGATAAAAAAACATGATTCCAATTCACATGCGGGAAGGTCATATTTTCATCGGACTTTATTTATTCATTTATTTATTAATTTATTTATCATCTTGTTATTCGTTTAACTGAAAAAGGGTACAACCAAATTGCCTGAAATTTGGGGAAACGATTGTTCCATGTCCAGTGACCTACTGCTAGAATTTTGGGAGCGACCCGGTCAAAGGTCAAGGTCATTGTCATCTATAACTCAAAAAACATTGAACCATATTGCATGAAACTTAATGGGACGATTGGTCAATATACATGAGCCATTTTGCTAGATTTTGGGAGCGATCGGGTCAAAGGTCAAGGTCATTGTCATCTATAACTCAAAAAACATTGAACCATATTGCATAAAACTTGATGGGACGATTGGTCAATATACATGAACCATTTTGCTAGATTTTGGGAGCGATCCGGTCAAAGGTCAAGGTCATTTATAACTCGATAACTAAAAAAGCATTGTTCCATATTGCATGAAACTTGGTGGGACGATTGGTTATTATCCAGTTAGCAGCTTCTCAAATTTTGGGAGAGAACGGACAAAGTGGAGACGAAGGTATGTGCTCTACTGAGTGCACATAATCTAGTTTCTGATGTTATTATTTGTTATGTTTATATCTTCTGACAAAACATTTAAAATCTCTTTTGAAACGTGCCTATGTCAGTATTTTAGTCTACAGGTAAACAATCAAAATTTATAGACATATATACAGTATATTCAAATTAATTACATATGGTATGATTTAATTTAACTTTGTGCTTTGTTCGAAATAAAAAACAGCAGCCAATTAACTAAGGAAAATATTCCAAAATGTTTTTCGTATGGATAGTTCTCCCTGACATCTTTCTCTGATAGAATAATTCCATAAAGTATCAGAGTTTTATTTAGGATGAGCAGGCTTCACTGTACCAATAAACATTTGGTGTGAGGCCCAAACCTGCACAGAATTCTAATGGAGACCAAAACCAACGAGTTGTCATTCGTCAGAAACTTCTAATAACGTCAAAAGTAATTAGTAAAACCCACCATTTATGATACGCCGTGAACTCAATAACGAAGTTATAGTGCTAGACCTACATTTTGCAATTTGTTGCTACACATTTCGACAGAAAAAGAGGAGATTGCGATATTAGATTTGAAGAGGTTTATATTTATACACAGAGTGGCCCAGCCGTGATGAGACAGATAAAGTTTAGCTTATTTAGTTTTATGAAGTTAATAAAAAACACCTGAAAATCAAAGGAAAGAAAAGTATCTGGAATATAGTAACATACAAAAGTTATCCAATAAATCCTTCTTTTGTTTTGATAACACATGGGAGACGAAAGATCGCATGTATGTGTGGGACACGCACAGTTTCAACAATAATGTTCTCCCAAGATTTGATGAGTTTTTGGATCAAGACAACCATACTTGAATGGAAAATACGCAAATTTTCTGTTCCAAGATGTACCATGCACTATTTACCTCTCAAGTGTGGTTGTTTTGAAACAAAAACGACCAAATCTTGGGTAGGATTTTTTAACTGAAACTCTGTGTGACACTTGTGATCCCTCGTCTCTACCGGGTTATATCAGAAAAAAAGAATGGTCTATTGTATGCTATTAAATATAACGCATTTCTCTCTCATTTGACATGCGGGTTATTTTATTGTCAGCCATACCATATAACTAAAAAAATCATTTTCCCACACTTGTCTAGAATATAAAGGTTAGCCTTGCAAAAAAATCAATATTATTTAAATTTTACAATGGGTGGTTGTTGCAGTACCATTTAAAGGTTGTTAAAGTTATTAAAGACAATTTTTAAAGGTGAAATGTTTACAGTTATAATTTGATACATAGCAATCTATGCTTTAAGAAATTAGGGAATTCTTCTAAAAATGACTGTTAAAGAGAATCGCCTGCTCTCAGAATTACCAAAAAATGGAAAACAAATCGCTTTCTATTGGCTGTAGATAAATTTTAGCACAAACAAAAATATTCTATATTTTTAAACAAGTGTTTATGGAACACTTTGTCTTTGTTTCAATGGGCCAATTGGTCGAAAAATCCACAGTTCACATTAATAGAGGATAATTACCCTCGCAGAATGTGAGAATATCCTATTTTAGCCGTCGTTTATTTATTTATTTATCATATTGTTATTCGCTTAACTGAAAAAGTGTTGAACCAAATTGCCTGAAATTTTGAGAAACGATTGGTCCATGTCCAGTGACCTTCTGGTAGAATTTTGGGAGCGACCCGGTCAAAGGTCAAGGTTATGATCATTTATAACTCAAAAAGTATTGAACCATATTGCATGAAAATTGGTGGAACGATTGGTCAATACACAGGAACCATTTTGTTAGATTTTGAGAGCGATCGGCTCAAAGATCAAAGATCAAGGTCAAGGCCAATTGTAATTCAAACCCTCAAAAAGTATTCAACCAAATTGTTTGAAATTTGATGGTACAATAATTGGTCAATGTCCAGGAACCATCTGTTAGAATTTTGGGAGCGATCCGGTCAAAGGTCAAGGTCATTTATAACTCAATAACTCAAAAAGTATTGAACCATATTGCATGAAACTTGGTGGAACGATTGGTTATTATCCAGTTAGCAGTTTATTACATTTTGGGAGAGAACAGGTCAAAGCGGTGGCGAAGGTATGCGCTCTACCGAGTGCACATAATCTAGTCACTATATGGTTAAACCTAGATAAGTCTCATATTGTGTATACCGTTCATCGAAACATAGTTCGTTACAGCAACATAATTCAGAGCCACAAACACATGAAGAACTTTCTCAAAAATTTATTAACGTTCAATTATTATACTACAGGACAAATACATTCCAATCTAATATATATATTGAATGAACATATTGAATGAAATGATAATAGTTCCTCTACTCTTTAACTTGGCTTAATGATTTCCATACTAATAAATATGTGTACATTTCACTCGCAAAACACAATTTACTTCTCTGTCTGTACGACACTTAGCCACTCTACTCGGTGATATGTATGGCCATTAAATATTCATACACGACATCTTGAGAAGATCCAAGGGGTCTCTGAAGCACATCTGAAAATAAGTCTTAAGACATCACTGTTACGGATTTAAGAGGAGAGCGTATACGCATTGCAAGCCAAAGGTACGAATAATCAAAAGTAATTCTATGAGTTTATTTTAAATTAATAATTACTATTTATTAGCATTTTATTTCTATACATTGTTAAACTATAATTATCATTTCTTGATAAAATTGAGCTTGTTGGATCGATTTCAAGAAATAAAAATATATAAATTTATATATTAATACGATAGCGTGTGTGTCGCTTACTATTGCAGTGAGTGGTTTGGAAGTGTAGGTGGGGGAAGTGAAGGTGGGGGAAGTTAAGGGGGAGGAAGTGAAGGTGGGGGAAGTGAAAGTGGAGGAAGTGAAAGTGGAGGAAGTAAAAGTGGAGGAAGTGAAAATGGAGGAAGTGAAAGTGGAGGAAGTGAAAGTGGAGGAAGTTAAAGTGGAAGAAGTGAAAGTGGAGGAAGTGAAAGTGGAGGAAGTGAAGGTGGGGGAAGTGAAAGTGGAGGAAGTGAAAGTGGAGGAAGTGAAAGTGGAGGAAGTGAAAGTGGAGGAAGTGAAAGTGGAGGAAGTGAAAGTGGAGGAAGTGAAAGTGGAGGAAGTGAAAGTGGAGGAAGTGAAAGTGGAGGAAGTGAAAGTGGAGGAAGTGAAAGTGGAGGAAGTGAAAGTGGAGGAAGTGAAAGTGGAGGAAGTGAAAGTGGAGGAAGTGAAAATGGAGGAAGTGAAAGTGGAGGAAGTGAAGGTTGGAGAAGTGAAGGGGGACTGTAGAACTAAACTATTATTTTCAGTTTAGAAAAAAAGTTCTATGATGATAATGTCCTTCAGTCGGTCTGTCTGTCACAAAATACGTTAAACAGACACTATCAACACTACCCTAAAGTTGGTGTCGAAGTGATGTCGACAAGAGGATGTATATAAGTGGTAATCAATATACTATTATGAAATAAGCCGTGTCAGTCGACAAAACGGTCATAAAGTTGGTGTTAAAAGAGAAATATTTATTATTGCTAATCTATATACCATGATAAGAGAAGCCGTGTCAGTCAGTCCGTCAGTCACAAAATGTGTTAAACAGAGTGTGACGTATTTGTTGATTCTGTGGAATTCTGTGGAATATCCAAAGGTACAGCTAATATTCATTATTATCTTTCCTGAATTATTATAAAAATTTACAGATTAAATTAGTAGTTGCCATGGAATGTCTTTATTTTCAAGATAGTAAGACTTAGTTGATAAATTTGAAAGTATAAACAGAAAGATCTATTCTAAACCAATTATTGATCCATATAAGTAATATCATATGCTATATATCTTATTCACAATGTGTTATAATGAACATAAACACATATGTTATTTAAATATTTAGCATTTACCTTGCAATATTTCGCTTTCTAAAAGTTCAAAAGCTGTAGCGAACAGAAACTAGATGGCAGTCCCCGTCAAAATGATATCTCTGTATCGAAAACTAACTTCCTACCAAGATACTTCGATTAGCTGTCAGAGTGTCGAAACTTTTGGCTTTGGGTGAAAAACCATGCAACTGTCTACTGAAATGGAAGATGATTTGGAAATTGGTGCGTGGTTATTAAGTGAAATGAATATACGTACGTTATCATAATGAAATATTTATACTTCATGAAACCATTGAGGTTCTATTAAATTTGTTCAACTTCAAAATTTGCCAATTATTATCTACACTTGTTAAAGGATGTGAAATTGGATCAAGTGTACTTTAAGAACCCCAGCTCAATCTGGGGTCCTTAAAGTACACTTGGGGTATAGTTTGAAAATTTGGAGTCCTTAAATTACGCTTGATCCTTATTTTCTTATAATTATTTTATTTACTTATAATTAATTTATTTCATTATAATGATTATTATATATTCATATGTTAGTTACGATTTCCTCATATTGGGTAATATTTTTTTATTATTTCCCAATATTGCAATATTTTAACTAGATAGTTGTCTTTGCTTCATCCATTCAATGACCGATAATCTTCACCAAGTAGAGGTAAAATTTCTGTTTGGATTCTTGCTTAGTCCATCTTTTTGTTGCTCTGAACACCTTAGTAGAAGAATTATTTCGATTTGATTGCAGTCAAGACATGCAGAATGAAGTAGCATAGATACATTCAAAAATTTACTGAGGTACTGAAGCTACACTTGGAGTATAGTTTGAAAATTTGGGGTCCTTTAACTACACTTGATTCGCAAAATTTAATCAATTTTTAAACAGGGGTTTTCTAGCCGAAGACAAAAATAAAAATATTTCTTCTCAGGTTCCAGTATCTTTAGTTACCGCTGGAGACATTCTTAACAGTTAGGTAGCATTAAAGATATTCTTAACAGTTAGGTAACATTAAAGATATTCTTAACAGTTAGGTAACATTAAAGATATTCTTAACAGTTAGGTAACATTAAAGATATTCTTAACAGTTAGGTAACATTAAAGATATTCTTAACAGTTAGGTAACATTAAAGATATTCTTAACAGTTAGGTAACATTAAAGATATTCTTAACAGTTAGGTAACATTAAAGATATTCTTAACAGTTAGGTAACATTAAAGTCATTCTTAACAGTTAGGTAACTCTGAAATTATCCTTTAACTGTTAAAATTATCTATGAAGACATTCTTGACAGTTAGATGCCATTAAAGTCATTTTAAACAGTTATAAACAACATTGCAGTCATTCTTAATCAGTTGGGTACCACTGAAGTCATTAATTAATTCTCCATCTTCCTAAGTCTTTCTAAGCTCCGTGCTACCATCTATATTACATTTTGCCAAGCCTCATCACACTTTGTATTCTTTTCTTCTCACTCTATGCCTTCTCACTAATTACCGGAAAAATACACGCAAATACCCAGAGAATTATAGCGTATTAAATTCTCTCTCAGGGAATATTTATGTTCACACCGAAGTTAACGACTCCAGACCGCAATAATTGGATTGAGACAGCGCTAAAAATGATTGGGAGTAACAAAACTGCTACACAAAAGTCTTTATACGGTTTACAGTTACAGAACACGCTAAAGTAGATGAATTTCTTTGGTAGATGACGAAATATTAAGAACACCCTAGTCTTGCTTATAGACTATGAGGTCAACAGTACTTTAAATAGAGGATAACGATATAAATAGATATATAATATAAACACAAAAGCACAATGATTTTGTTAAACAAATAATATTTGTCTCTTTTTATCTATTAAGTATTAAAGTATAGTTTCAAATGAAAAATCTTTTTCTAAATTATTCTTATTTTGTATTGTTTTGAGTCTGAATAATTCAATATATCATATCTTTCTGATATGAGACTCTCTCTCTCTCTCTCTCCTAATCACAGTCTTGATGTTCCTTCAACTCATTATTCCAAACCCAATTTCCTCTCCTCCCATTCAGGATACAGAGCCACTAATGAAGTACACATCAAACCCTTCTAACCAAAACATCAAATTGTGTATTTACACATCAAACCATGTATCTACACATCAAACTGTACGTATCTACGCATAAAAATCTAATAAAAGAATGGTAGGAGCATCGTCTCCTGGGCCACTGTCACTGCTTATCCCCACATAAGTATCAAAACAAATGAAACAGAAAATGGGAAGGAGCAATGGTGTACCTTAGCTGTGTCTATTCCTCTGGGAGCCATTCAGGGGATATTCAACTGTTTGCTCGCTATGGAGAATGAACAACTACAGCCTCTGATATTGCCAAATGTGATGCTCTCTTTTTAACGTCTAAGTATATAGAGTAGAATATTTAATTAAACTCTGGTGCTGACACAATTTCTGACAATGTTGCTGACGCAGTTTCTGAATATAATTCTAGCACTAGTGCTGACACACCCCCTATCTGACACCTCTCTCCTGCTGACATGTCAGTACACAAAGTTTGACACTGTGTCAAAAGTCAGACGTGGAGCTTGTCAGTTGTTTGTCAAATTTTAGCAAGTTAATTTAATCTTTGGTTTGAAATGGAAGCCACGGAACTCAAACACTTCACATGTAATCTTAGGTAGAGCAAAACGATATCGAAATGTATGGTAAACGATTTTAATTCACGATAAGGTTAATGATATCAATTCACGATAAGGTTGATGATTTTAATTCACGATAAGGTTGATGATATCAATTCACGATAAGGTTAATGATATCAATTCACGATAAGGTTGATGATATCAATTCACGATAAGGTTAATGATATCAATTCACGATAAGGTTGATGATATCAATTCATGATAAGGTTGATGATATCAATTCACGATAAGGTTAATGATATCAATTCACGATAAGGTTGATGATATCAATTCACGATAAGGTTGATGATATTAATTCACGATAAGGTTGATGATATCAATTCACGATAAGGTTGATGATATCAATTCACGATAAGGTTGATGATATCAATTCACGATAAGGTTAATGATATCAATTCACGATAAGGTTGATGATTTTAATTCACGATAAGGTTGATGATATCAATTCACGATAAGGTTAATGATATCAATTCACGATAAGGTTGATGATATCAATTCACGATAAGGTTAATGATATCAATTCACGATAAGGTTGATGATATCAATTCATGATAAGGTTGATGATATCAATTCACGATAAGGTTAATGATATCAATTCACGATAAGGTTGATGATATCAATTCACGATAAGGTTGATGATATTAATTCACGATAAGGTTGATGATATCAATTCACGATAAGGTTGATGACATCAATTCACGATAAGGTTGATGATATTAATTCACGATAAGGTTGATGATATTAATTCACGATATGGTAAACGATTTTAATTCACGATAAGGTTGATGATATTAATTCACGATAAGGTTGATGATATTAATTCACGATATGGTAAACGATTTTAATTCACGATAAGGTTGATGATATAAATTCACGATAAGGTTGATGATATTAATTCACGATAAGGTTGATAATATTAATTCACGATAAGGTTGATGATAGTAATTCACGATAAGGTTAATGATATCAATTCACGATAAGGTTGATGATATCAATTCACGATAAGGTTGATGATATTAATTCACGATAAGGTTGATGATATTAATTCACGATAAGGTTAATGATATCAATTCACGATAAGGTTGATGATATCAATTCACGATAAGGTTGATGATATTAATTCACGATAAGGTTGATGATATCAATTCACGATAAGGTTGATGATATCAATTCACGATAAGGTTGATGATATCAATTCACGATAAGGTTGATGATATCAATTCACGATAAGGTTGATGATATCAATTCACGATAAGGTTGATATTATCATTTAACTATACAGTATAATGTTCAATTTATTCAACTTATTGCTGTATGTAGATTACAAAGAAAGTATTAATTCTAAAATATTAATTAATTTATGAAATAATAATAATATGTATTAAAATCTTCTTTTTCAGAAAAATACTTTTAATTTAATAATAGAAAAGAATGGTTAAAATAATAATTCTCTAAGTTAGAATGTAGCTTACTAAATTGTTAGTTATCTTGAGACATCTTCTTCGTGTAAGACACAGCGTTGAAAAAGTGCGTAGGGTCCATCCGACAGTAAATAGCGACGTCGACAGACAATTGGCTCGGTAGGTCGAATAAATAGTATTATAGTGCAATTTAAAGGGAAATAGTCATAAAATAGAAAGAGGAACATAAAGCTGTCTGCAGTACAGGAATATTGAATTAACGACTAGCAGAGGGGGGTCTGTGGGAGAGGGGGAAATTTGTGGGGGGGGACACAATAATTGAAAATAAGGGGTAGGGTGAACTGTGGAATGAGGTAATATCGAAAAGAGGGGAACTAACTCTAAGCTATATGAATCATTTATAATTAATCAAGGTTATACGAGATTACACTTTATAAAATTGATGAAAATTTTACCAGGTATTCATTTTTGTATTATTTTAATTTATATGCATGTTCAGGCAATATTGAATATTTAGATTTAATAATTATGATAAATGAGACTAACATAGCTACGCGATAAATAATAGTGTATTCATTTGCTTTTAAGTCAATGAATCCATACCATCATTCACAGTTTAAATTCAATAATTGATGATGCAGAAGAAATATTTATTACTAAAAATGCCTTTTCTATTAACTTAATTCTTAAATTTAAAAGTATGATTAAGAATAGATATATATATTTTTTTGTTTCACACATTTGCTAAATTTCAATTAAAAACATACCAAAGAGTCACTGAAAAAACGTAACATTGACGAAGAAAAATAGCGTGATAATAGAGTGCGTGAGTCGAATGAAATATTAAAATATATTCCTTTAATTTTATTTGAAATTCCGAAGAAAAATAAAGAAAGAGAAGAATGAAGAAATATGAACATTTACATGGATAATAATTTACCTCATTGGTTGGTTCACAATAAAAATAATTATACCAAATATATGAAGCATTAGAATTAATACAATCTAATTATGACCTTAAGAAGCTAAGCATTAATAGTCTCAAAATTTACTGTAAATCTTAGGCAAGGATTTAATCTTTAAATGTAGGAAGATAATAATCTTCTACTGATACCGTGACGAAAATTTTTTGTTAATTATTATTCATCATTTCATTATTTTGTATTCCTTGATTTTCATTTTATTAATTTTCAAAAATTAAAAGTAATTATGAATAGCTCTTCATAATCGTAAGGGAGCATTTCTTTGATGGTGAGAGGAGGGCTTCAGACATCACACCCTCCCTCTACAGCCTCTCATTGCACAGTGAGTGGTAAAGGCTAGAATGTGTGTGTTTGTGTGTAGGTGTGTGTGTGTGTGACCCATGTGACCGGACACACCCATTGGTCGAACAATTTGATCAGGAAAATGCAATTCCCTCTCAATACATTAGTAAATATTGATTAATTTTCTCTAATTTACACTATGAAACATAATAGTATTCATCAGCTTAACATTGTAAATGTAACACTGCAATTTATTATTAACGTCATTTCAACTCTAAAGATAATTTTGTAGAATTCTGATAATTCGATCGAAGTTTTTCTTCCAAAAAATCTTATTTCTTTTATAATTCAAAGGAGTAGTGAAGCTTCGTACGAACTTTTCTCTTGTTGTTAAATAGATGGAGGGATATTAAGCGTAAAATAATGGGTTATTAATGTATTTTTAATTAGGTATTGTCAAGATATAACATTAGTTTTATATGATGCATATTTTTTTCTTAATTATTCATTATTATTATTGAAAATTAAAAAAAAATCCCATCACAATTTTCCCCGATATTTAACTTTTGGGAAAATAATACATAAAAGTACCTAATTATTTATAATGTGTTTTTATCATAGTTGTTGCTTTGAATACGAATATTTAGGTGTGATTACTTAGCGACCATGAATAATTCTATTTTAAGTATTATACGTTACTACCCATAAATTTATTTATAATCTATTCCACCTGTATAAGTTACGGCGGAAACAACTTAACTGAAAACAACTAACTAAATTACCAAAGTTACCTCTAAAATATTTTCTATACCAGGCGAAATAAAAACGAGACATGTCTCACACTTATTTGATTGTCATAAGTGTGAGACGTAATAATAGCGGGGTATGTATGCATATCTTTTTTCTAAACATTAATTGAACCTGAATCATTTTAGTATCCTATTAAAAGAATCATATGAATATATAAATTAACTTCACAAAAATTTGTCAACGTTTAAATATGTACAATATGAAAAAGTCTATGGATATTGTGAACATTTTTTGATTTAGATTATTGCCGGTATCATGAATACCAATTAAAATAAAAGTAAAATAGCTATTGTCATATCCAATTCACTCATATGACCGAAGATGTGGAACTGACCGAAAATTCGTAACTTACCCTAAATAATTTGAGAGAATGTGATAAAGTCCATGGATTTTGCGAACATTATTTGATTTAGATTATAAACCATACAAAGCAGTTGCTATCGTGATTTGTAGAGAAAAAAACAATTAAAAAAATGTATGCACATTCACTAAATCATTTCAGGTATTTAAACATTAAACATATTTAAACATTCACACACATTATTAAACAAATGGAAGTGTAGAGACAAATCTATTTTGATATTTGTATTTTATATTATTTGAGATGACAATATTTTCCATTGAAAAAAAAATCTTTTACATTCAATATCTACCTGTTTAACCAAAGCAATATTTTTTCTCGTCACAGTATATATTGTATGTACTATCAGTAAAAATTCAGTTTGACTATGTACTATCAAAGATAGTATTATATTATATGTATATAATTTTAGATCAATTCTTTATAAAATTTTACCAAACTCTTGAAAATAAATAGTATTTATAAAATTACTCATATTATTATTGTATTACAGCCTACAGATCATCAAAATTCAGTGTATAGTTTTCAGGGGAAGTTTCATACCGCTGGTGTTGGTGTCCCATAGCATATATTGCATCATAGTGATGGGGAGTGAGCCCCCCCCCCCTATATTATGCTGTACACAGGGGTGTGCCCCCCCCCCATGTATTATGCTGTACCCGAGGGGTACCCCCCCCCATGTATTATGCTGTACCCGAGGGGTACCCCCCCCCTTTACCCTGCCAGTATATTAAATTACTGTGTAGAAAACCTAAAAATATCAAAAATTAAATTAATATTTTAAGTATTTTTTAACCTTTTTTATTTTATATTATAAACTAACGATTTCTGATTAATATAACTTGTAAGATATTAACGAGCATATGACATTGTTAAAAACTCAGAATATATTAAAATAGTATAGAAATAATATAATTAACTTTAATTCTAAGAATTAATGACTAGCGCTGGTAGTAGTGTTCGACATTAGGCTATTTACCCGGAAAAAAATAATTTGAAAAATATTTTACATTATAACTCAGAGCTTATAAATCCATCAAATATAATGGAAAAAATAAAGAAAGATATCCATCATTAATTTTAAATATTCAATAATCAGCATTGTTCTTAATATAGAAAATGGTAGTAAAATCGAATTTAAATTATATCACTTTATAACTGTCGATAGTTGAACTAATAATTACTTAGAGTTTTTTAATAAATATATCTTGAATCATGAAAAAAATGAATTAACTAATTTAAATACGAAGCCCTTTGGGATTTTCCCACTGAGTTCTATAGTGATGATATACAGTATATTCAGTGTATATTTACTATATATATTTAGTGTTAATTTCCCCTGGGTAGAGAGTTATACGATGGGGAAAATAGTGTGATTAAAAGATATTAAAAAGTTTAATTAGAATATAAATGCCTTTTTTTTATTATATAGTTATTATTGAAATATATTATTAAGGGAGGATTTTATTTGAACAATATTTTAACTAATATCATAATAATAGAAAACTTTTAAAGATTGACTTGCATAACTTTTATAGATAACAAAGAATCGTAACGATAACTAATCAGACAAAATACGATAGATATCGTCAGTATAGACACACACAGCCGCAATTTTGTCCAGAATAATGTAGATGCTGTATATTGGTTTTCTATATTTATACCAAGCTATGAGACTAATAATGCATTGATCTTCAATAACTAATATTGTGAGGCAATAAAGTAGAGATAAATACTTGCCAAGACTTTGTCAAGGAAACTAAATAGTCTTGATAAGAATGGAGTCTGGTGTTGGAGCAATATACCATTACTAAAGTGGTATATTGCTGTTATATGCCTCTTATCATTATTAAAGAATGAAACAAAAGGATTTTTCATTCTATTATTCTCTATTAATTATCATCGCAGTGTGACCTTCTTATTCAGTTTCACAGAACATAAAAGTATAGTTACTTAATGTTTTAATATATCCACTACTTTTTAAAGCCCCTCATTACTTAATTATAAAAAGAGAAAAAAGTTAACTAAGGAGCGCAGGAGGTCTATATAACCAAGGCATACTTTCAGAGACTCTACTACATATGCACTGGGGAGAGAGAGGTCTATCTTCAAAAAGCAACTGCCATCATTATGTTAGTTTTATGTGCCATAATATTTAAGGCAGCCTCGTTAAGAGATATGGAGTGCATCATTAAATGGAAATGAAGAAAGATAGGCTTAGATTTCATTTGCATGAAGACTTTAAAGAAACTTTAGCCAAGAGGGGACATGCTGAGTGGATATAAAGAAAAGATACCAGAAATGTCAATGTTGTCATATATACATACGAAAAATATTAAGAAATTATCGAGATTGTGGTTATTCAATATTCTATATTCGATTTGCGTGTTATTTTTTTGCTCTAATCAATTAAATTAATTTGACGTTTACGAGGTCAGAGTAACCTCATTTCTGGTAAAAATGACCTCCTTTCACAGGTCATGTTAATAATAATATTTACAGTCGAATAGCCAGGTAACATTGCAATGTTCCCGAAATATTGCCTAGAAGTCGCAACATCATCTCAGTATCGCGCTACGATGTCACAGGAACATAACTGCGACATGTATTTCCATCAAGATCTTACCCTGACATCTTGGGAATATTATTGCAATATTCGTCACAAACAGAAAATAGTTTCGAACGAATTCCATATTTGTTTAATTATCAGTTGAGCAGTTAAAATGTGTGTTGGTTGTTGTGAATATTTAATTGTATTTGTATTATATTTTTATTTCGTAATTTATCTACTGCTCCTCCAATTGTTGATAATTGTTTAAATGTTAAAAATAAATTAGTGATCAAAATTTATGACTTAATTTAGAAAGAAGACTGCTTCCTATGAAATAATTAAATTAAATTATAAATTATAAATAATAAGCAAGATTGCAAAGGAATTGAAATTAAAATGCTTTATTATTTTGTGACTAAGTTTCTAAAAAAATAGTTTGTTGCATTACATTTCCAAATTATGTTTTTTCAATAAGTATATTCAACACGTTATCTGTAGAGTGGTACACATTTGACCTACTATGAATTATAGCATATAACTGATTGACAATGTATAGTAACAGGTATAGCCCGATATCTAAAAACCGAATTAAATTGTGACAATGTCTACCGCGGATTTTATCGTACAACTTTGATCAATAGGTACACACAGATCAGTGAAATGACGTAAAAAATTATTCCATAATGAGTAAAATTGATTAAGAAACTATTTCAAAATGAACTTGCTTTATTTTTATTGTATCTTGCCTACCAAATCTATATTGATTTCTTATTATCACCATTTCTGGAGAGATTTGTGTTTCATCAGCAGGACTACGGCAATTTGGAACTCGAACCAAGATGACAAGGGTACAAGAAAAAATCATCTATGAGTTGCATCGACAGACCCGGAGGAAGGAAGAAGAGGTCTACAGCGAACGGGAGGTTTGTCAAAGAAGAAATTAAAAAAGTAGTTATTTCATCTAAATGTTAAGTTTATTGTGAATATTATTTACTGTGTATTTTACGAATTATTTAAATACCGCAGAACTCCGATCGAAGCTTAATATGGACTTACTAAAATTTGGACTCAGTATTTTTTAATGACTATACACCTAGTATAGGATGTTGATTATGTTTGCAATTCTTCATTATTTCTTCTTTCTCAGATTGTAAATAATTTTGAATTATTACATCATTCTAATTATCATGTCACTAAATTGAAAACGAAGGAAATTGTAATACTTCTCCATTTGTCCTAAAACGTAAACTAACTGAAAAAAGAAGATAATTCTGTTCTATTGAAAAAGTATGATATTGTAATAAGCACACTGAACAATGTAAAGAACCAGAGAAACATAGCCAATAACTTTTTTTCTACTTTATTGCAGTAATTCCTATGTATTAAAACATTTATAACTGTAGATGAATCTATCTATCGCTTGTTGATGAATCTATGTAAATGTATCTCTTCTTATCGCATATTTAATAGCGAAGATTTTCTTCTGTATTTCAGTAATAATAATAAATATTCGTCTATTCATTCTTGTTACAAAAGAATTATTCTATTTCTATGTTATTCAACTTTTCAATCTTATAACATTTGTTGCCTTAGTAATTAAAGTTATATATGTACTATATTAAATCTTGGTATATGTTAATTTGGGCTCTAGGTAAATTGCACTAAAGCTATTGCTCAAAAACAATTGCTCGAAACACAATTGCTCGAAAAACAATTGCTCGAATGACCAATTGCTCGAATTATAAAATTGAACACAGTTTTCAAAATTATAAAAGTCAGTTATTCTTGAAGTGGAGCAGCACCAGCCATCCTTGTTTCATTTTCGTAATTGATACTAACTGTGTCTATTTTTTTCATTGCTCTTTACTATCAATCATTGTATAACTGATTTTAAATCTTACTCTTCCTATTTTTTTTCTTTTTTTTCCCTAGAGGCCATTTGAATCATCTCGTTTGTAGCATGTGAATGGGTATCATGTGGTGAAATGGAACTATTCATGTTGTTTTTATCATAAAAGCCGAATGATTAAGTAGATTAATTCTCAACTAGCCAATATTTATGTGGCACTTCAATAGGTGAAATAACTTAAAGTTATGCAAAGTAATTTATCATCCCGAAAGTAAAGTTTCCGTATATTTACATATTATATTTAATTAATGGTTGAGGTGATAGTTGTTGAATTATGAAAACAGTTATAGTTTTGAGTGTAGTGTATTGACATATTTGGATATGTTTTGGTGATCTTATAGGGCAGTGGTTCTTAAAGTATTTTTCTCGCGCACCCCTTGCTTTTCTCATGCACCCCCTGACCATTGTATTGCATTGAAATAGATTGAAAAGCTACAATTACAATATATTTGGTTACTATGATCTTAGAATTAAATATGCAAATTGATAAAGTAGGAAAAATTTAATTGTTTTATTTACATAATGTAAAATTATTTGTTTATGTAATGAAAATTAAAATCCATTAGAAATTACAGAAAACCATATAATTTGTGGTAATAATGCAGTATATTGCATTGTAGTTATACAAATATTTAGAAAATGAACAGTTCTAAACTAATGAAATAAAAGTAATCAATTACGGGGTAGAAACACATTCCTATAATCCTGACACAGAGAGGAAAATTCGATATAGAATGGTAGAGTTATACAATGGAAGCACCCTTTTTCTTTCTATTCAGTGTTAGAATAGAGGACAGAAGAAATATAAGTTACAGGCTCACAAAACGAGAAATCCCACACTCAAAGATATAAAAAAAATTATCGAAAGCCACAATAATAATTAGGTGTTCATATCAGAAAATTGGTAAACTTTTATAACTACCTCATATCGCAACATTTTGAGGAAAATATACTTCATGTATATTCTGCATGATATTAACAGCAAGAACAGAACTCATGCACCCCCTATAAACAATCCGGCGAACCCCCGTTTAAGAACCACTCTTTTTGGGTGTAGGGACTATATCACCTTACGGTTGTGCGGAGTATAGATTTCTCGACATATAGTGAGAATTCCCAAGCAACCATGACACATTGTGCCAACATGGGCACTAGATGGTTAGATGGACAAGAGATAGCAAAAGTAGCCTAGAAATTACATGGGGATAATGTGGTTTTCCATTCTCATGGAATGTTACCTTAGGAGAAGGTTGGTTCAATGTGGCGAATCCGTCCCGCGGAATTGTTATATTGGCCCAACCTGATTACTCTATGACGTGTCAACACTAAATAGATGAAACTGATTAACATATTGTCAACATCTTGGGCCAAGATGGTTTCAACATAAAAGACCATTCTGTCACCATGTTGGCCCATTTTGCAAAAACACACACAGTACCAATACGATTTGTACACCTAGTGCCAACATGGGCCCCATTAACTTGTGTTGCTCGGGTTAAAGGGAGAAAACATATTCCTTTCTGATTGTTTTTCCATGTCCCTTGTACTTAATTTCCTTTTGACATCAGCAATATGACCTTTTGCTAAAGTTAAATCTTAAGAATTAAAGTTAGCACGACCTCTTCTAATCGTGCCACTTGTTTATTTCATATTTTCCTACTCTACCTAATCTCCCTATATTGATGACTCTTCCTCTTCAATTAATCATTCGTGCGATTTTTCATTTGAGCAATTGTTCATTCGAGCAATTGTTCGTTCAAACAATTGTTCATTCGAGCAATTGTTCATTCGAGCAATTGTTCATTCGAGCAATTGTTCATTCGAGCAATTGTTCATTCGAGCAATTGTTCGTTTGAGCAATTGTTCGTTTGAGCAATTGTTTTCGAGCAATTGTTCATTCGAGCAATTGTTCGTTCGAGCAATTGTTCGTTTGAGCAATTGTTCGTTTGAGCAATTGTTCGTTCTAGCAATTGTTTTCGAGCAATTTACCAGATACCGTTTATTTGTTTTTTACATTTCGATGTTTGTGGAAATGGTTAAAATTTGCTAAAAATAATCTCCTAATAGAGACTACAATTGAAAATACTTCAAATTGTGATTACATCAAGTGAACACTCTTAGCACTATTCCATCGCATATCAATGTCTCTAAAGTAAATCAATGAGTTTTCTATCTTCCTCTCAATATTTGAATATCCTGAATCAAATTCTAGGCATCGTCTCGTAGAAGCCTATTGATATTCACGGCACGCTCCCCGTCAGAGGTTCGAGAGCCTGTAGACATGGTGTTAAATCCTACTCTATACCTCCAAGAGTACAGTCTACACAGTCTCTAGTGTCATATACCAATCTATTTTAGGACTGAGGATGCTCCAGTGGAAGGATATGGAGCAGTTGCTCAATCGAATCTTACCAAGTTTGAATCCTAAACTTTTCATTTTCTTCATTGGGAAGCAAGGAAGTCACTCATGAATGTTAGTATCTTAAATGTTACGGATGTTAACTTCAATTTTAACCTGAAGCTATAAATGTATGAAATTTGTTTCAATTTCTCAGGGAATTTTAGAAAAAAGGCAAACAAAGATTTTATAGTTAGTGATTCATGTCCCCTTGGTTGGAGGATTGGCATCCACGGCTTCTGTGGACAAAAGTTATGATGAAATGCATGCTATAAAGCAAGAAAATTCTTATTCACAAGTTATTTGCCTATGCACTGGTACATAATGAATGATTAAAGATATGATAGTTTGGTTGCCTTTTTTCTGAGATACCCTGTATAGTAGTATACTCAAAAGAATTATAATATACTTCTATGTATATGGTTGATGGTGGCAATTGAAAAAAGGCATATATTTTCTGAAAACTAGTGATTACTAAAATAATTATATTGAATCATAATTTGATTAAAACTATTTCCATCACATTATAAATTTTACTTTGCAACCAATAAAAATAACAGCAACAACAGAGTTGTACATTTAATTAACAATACAATGAATTGAGCCTATATGTACTTTCCCTGCAGTTAAACTATAAAAACACATGTATAATGGAAATTTGAAAATAAAATACACTTAAAGGTCCACTCCAAGCAATTTTTTTATTTCTTTAATCAACGAGGCTATATTATGTTTCTTATCATTTTGTTTCTTATCATGACTTGCAAATTTTCAGTCTGAAGAAAATGAATGTACACCATTTGTTTTGATTGTCAACTAAGTATTATGGGTACAATAAATCCATTTAATAGTCGTGTGGAGGTATAAAATTGGATAAAATAATTATAGAAATGTTAATATATATCAGGGAACAATTAATATCTTAAACTAAGGCAAAAATGCATTGTTTATTTAAAAAATTCAAATTGGAAATCAAAACAAAGAGTGTACAATCTTTTTCTTCAGCGTCAGGTTAGTGATTCGTACAATTGTTGCACACAGAGAATTAAAAACTTTAAAAGTGAATAATAAAATATATACTGAACCGAATTGTTTGCAGTTTGCAGAATAATGATTGTAGACCTTAGTTCTATAATATTATGTTATAAACTCATATTTTTCTCTGAGCAAAGAGGACTTTCAAGTTTCAATTTCATTTTGAAATTCGACATGCCTATCACATTTAAAATTGTTCACTGAATATCCCTCCCCTCTGTACATATACATTAACAAATACACTGACAAATACTCAATCCATTGGAAAAACAAACAAACAGTGGCGGTTCATCACAGTGACCATTATTGCTGTTGCTAAAAGTAGTACCATTTGCATGCATCAGAAGGCAGTCACTGGTCTGTAAACACATTGGCACAATATTGTTACTGGCAACTGAATTGGAAAAAACTTAGCATTGAGTTATACGCATCAACATAGAGCTAATAATTATTTGCAATTAGTGACTATGTGATATGAAAAATTGATTGTTATATATGAATTAATATGGTAATAATTATGTTTGAGATTTTAAGAGCATATGCAATCAATTGCTACTTTATTTAATAAATGATAGGAATTAATAGCCCCTTTGTAGGTTTCTATCAGTTAACTGCAAAAGCTCTATAGACTGATGTTTCATTATTTCCAAATCTCTCCGTAGTTTCGTTTCAATTTCTCGTGGTTTCTCCAAAGAAGAAAAGGAATTAGAGTTGAATTATTATTGCCTCCATTGTTGTCCCTTTGTGTGGTTGAAAGAAAAGAGTTTAAGTCCTAAACTTTTAGTGGGGCAGAAAAAGTGAGAAATTCACGACCACAAACCTAAGACGATCTCGCATCTAGAAAAAAGGTAGAGTTTCATAAAAAACCAGTTCGATTAACATGAAATACTGCTTTTACTCTATCAGTATCATTTCTGCAACTTAATTCCTACTAATAGAAAACTTTAATTATAATTATTTGTTTCATGCATACATAATTTTTATCTTCAACTATCTCTGTATTTTTCATTCATATAATAATAAGTTCTTCCCGCAATATAAATTATATAATTCAAACAACAGGTAAAGACTACATATTTTAATTTTAATAATGTACATTTTTCTCCAGATATTTCACATCCAATTTGAATATATTGGTTATAAGTTTATCTTAAAATTTGTGACGAATCGTGACCGGACAATTGCCACCCAAAAAATTATCATCAGGCCTCTTAACTTAAAAGATAGTGGTAAAATATGCATGTTATTTTTATACGACTAATTATTAATTATTTACATTTCAATATACAATTTTTTTCATTCATCATTTATTGTTATTTTATTTACGATTTTTATTTCTATCATACACTATATCTCTATTATTCTCTTTATCATTTCCATAAAAAATCAAATATTTCTTCTTTTATCACCACTATCATTATTATGCAAACATTTATAATTTAATATGTGGCAAGCAACAGTATTTGAAATCAGTCGCTCAAATTATGTACATATTTAAAAAAATTTAATCTACTTTTACATTTTTCATTATGAATTTTCAAATTTTTCTTTCCATTCTAGTGACCGGTTATATTCTGTGACTCCTGTTATTAGTATTTCATTGTAAAAATATGTTTAATTAACGTTATCAATATACAACATTATAGATTCTTGATAAATTGTTGATACAAGTTTTTATTATCTCACCCAGTAAAGTTCTGTATAATGGCCAAACAATAGGCATTTACATTACGTATTGTACTTAATTTAAGAACATTTGAAGTGAAGAATTCTGATAATAATAATTTGGGTTGTAACTACCTATATGAATTAAAAATCATAGATCCAAAAATATTATAAACGGAGAGTATTAACATTTTAATCCACCGGTATATAGAATTCAATACAATTCCATTTTTTCTCGTCTATGATATTCTTAATATCTATGACTTAAAGCATATTATCACAACTCCAATAGTAATCCTTAGGGTGGCAATTGTCCGGGTGGCAATTGTCCTGGTGCCAATTGTCCTGATGCCAATTGTCCGGGCGGCAATTGTCCGGCTGGCAATCTACCTAACACCATGACGAATAATTATCTTAAATATTTGTTACGGACAAATCAATACATAATTTAATTGTAGTATTGGACACTGATTCAAATAACGTAGCTCTATTTATGGAGTAAGTTATATAATAAATATTTTCAAGTTAAAATTAAACACGTATAGAAGAGATTTATATTTCAATATAAATCTTGTAAGTTTTAGTTTTTTCAAAGCCACCACCCAGCAAAGAAAGTTGTTAAGATAATAAAAAATTAGTGAAGTTGAGAATCATTGGGCTTAAAGTTTAATAGAGGAAATTTATATTTATTGTTCCACTTTTTGCTATTTTCGAAAATGCCAGAGAGAAAATTACGCTGTGGTTCCAAAGATTTATTTTCTAATTATATTGTAATTATATTGCTAAGTCTCCACCATAAATAACTTCTCAATTGGTCGGTCAATTTTATTTATTTTTCTTACCAAATCTTCTACAAAAGAAAATCAACTCCTCTTAATAGTATATTCAAGATTATCAAGCTACGTAAAATAATTAAGTAGTGTATTTCGATGGATGTATATTGAACTTCAGTGTTAGAAGACTGTAGATATGTCAAAAAAATCTACTCTCACAAATATTTATTCCTAATTTTAAGTTGAGACTATTTTTCATATCTTTATTGTTATATTATTAGTGCATCAAGATCTACTTATTTTCTTACTAATAACAAAATCTATTTTGTACATTCATGTAAATCATTCGTTAGTAATAATAATAATATTTTCTCCTTCGAAATATAGAGTTTGTCTCAGTCTATCGGAGATACCCCCAATAATGTGGGGCAAGGCTTAAAATTTTCTTTGGTTGCAGTAAAAAGAAAAGGTTTTTAGCGGAAACTACGTTATTAATTTTCTTTCAAATTGCATTACCAATTACAGGCAAGCCCCGCTTTTATTACACCCCAGTTTTATGGAATCTGTGATAATTGCGAGGCACGTCTCGAAGTTATTATAGTTCGTAGACATAAAAAACGGAGACATATTTTTGTGATGATTATTTCACGGTAACTAGGGGAAGATGGCCATCAATTGGACATTGTGAAGAATGGGACATGACCACTAACCTTCTTATTTCAGAGCAAAAAAAGGGGCAAATTAGGTACACTTTATAGTGCATTCACTTGCATTACAGTTATCTTATGGGGTGCAGTCAGCTCTGTGTAACAGCGAAAACTTGTTTTAGAGGTGAGGAAAACAAAATTTTAGTTATTTGTTTCAATTGTTTTTAACCTATCAACTTTATGAATAATGCTCACGGCTTTCTTCTATAATATTAAGAAAAATGGAAGATATAATCAAATAAAAATGTTACCTTTTTATTTTTGTGATTGAGCCACAATACGAACATGTTTTCAAAATGGAGTCTTGGTGATTATTGGGACTGCATTTCTATAACTATACAAGGTATAGCGAGAGTAGTAAACAGCATTCGCCAGAGAGCAATGACTTCATCAAGTAGCTATCTTGTACAGAATAAGAAGGACATAAATCTTCACTTTTAATGATCAAATATTTGAATACTTCTATTTGAAGCGAGTCCTACAACCATAATAAAAATGGCATCATCAATTTCACAGGCCATCAGAAGCTATCACAATGCACATGATAGAAAAAAAATTCCCCATAATATCAGAAACAGACGCAACATGATTCCAATTAACGGTTACAACGGAGAAACAAGAGCTTTATTCCGTTGCCACTAAAAGATAAGGCCTACGAAATCACGTGATAAAGTTTCCGTAGACGAACCTGTAAACTCTAATTTTTTTTTAGGTCTGATACAGAACTCAATCTAACTAAAATTCGTATGGAAGAGTTAGCGAAGATATGCTCACTGGGATATAAGTGAAAATTGACCTCAAAGGAAAAAGTTGAAAAGGAAGGATTATATTCTTGGTAGAGTTTATTCGACTTCTAAGACGTATATTGTTTGTGTAATTACTTAGCTGAGATGAGTATGAGATATCGTATGTAAAACGAAGACTAGAATGCAATGAGGTAAATTTTACAAATGTCAATGACATGGCATCGGTGAAGCTGGAGGACATTAAACTGACATTATACGAGCCAACTGAGTGTTGGACCACATAAAGAGATAATTCTAACTTGAAATTCGACTATAACTTTCAACAATATAATAGTTAGATGAACTATCCCATTGTTCACTAGTGATGGTTATACAGTGGGACAATGCATTTTTATTTTTCTTCTAGTGAACGGAAAATGTGATAGCATTCTATTTAGTTTCATTTTATATAGGAACATTTTTTTTCATATTTTGGTTGTAGTAAAATCAATTTATATAGTTTTAGGTTTTTGTCCCATTGATGACCACCCTCACCAAAATGATAATTATTTTATTTCCTATTTTTATACGTTCCCACCAATAAAGAACATATAATTACTGTTTGTAATTGAAAGAACATATAACTCATCAATGCCGAGTGGGAAAATACTATGGTTGAATTTTGAAACATTTCTTTCTTTCGCAACTTTCAATTTTATTTCTATTTGAACAAATCTGGCAACAAACCCTAGCTTCAACACTGGCTTAGTGATTAGTTGAAGCCTCAAAACAATAATATTTTATTCTAACTCATAGAAAATGAATTGTTTAAGAGGTAACAATTATATCCCAAGTTGAAAAATACTCCGTTCTCATTACTGTTTGTATAGTACTGATTCATGATTTTGGTAATAAAACCGGGGCTGCCTATTTTAATTGCGTCAAATGTGACTAATTTGCTGTAAATTTGCAATGGAATGTCTCCATTCAATAGACTAATAAAAAATGCAATTAGAAATATAAAAGTATCATGTTTTTAAAATATAGTAATAGTATAAATCGAATTCTAAATGTCAGAAAACTGCCAATACTATAATTTTGCGTTAATTTCGATAATATTTTTCGTTCATCAAATTAAGATCAATCGTATACGTAGTGTTTCAAATTTAAAAACTTTAATAACTATGTTATTGGTTCGATTTCAATTCGATTGATTTCAAAACTATCTCAAGATTTTAGATTTTTATTATTTAGGTTTGTATTCATTTGATTACAAAATATTTCAGATTGGCGTCCATTGTTTTAGATGGATAAATTTAGACAGGTCCGGAATGAATCCACAAGTTACTTCAGCATATGCTTTACTGATTCTGTTTTCAACTCATTGATTTCCTTAGGTTGAATGTGATAAACATTACTCTTGATGAATCGCTATAGAAAAAATCACGAGGTGTGAGATAAGATGATTTTGGTGGCCAATTAATGCTTATGTCGCCATCTGAGCATCTGCCAATTCACCTGCTAGGAAACTTTTCATTCAGCCACCGTCTGACATTTCTTGACCAATAAGGTGAAACTCCATATTCCATAAATTTATCTTTTCTGAATATGATAAATTCTAATTAGCTGACTGAAATTCAGACTGGAGTTAATAAAGATATATGTATATCACCATTAACTGTGTACACAATTGTCTTAGATGGATGAAGTGGCTTTTCTGCGTTCAAGTGAAGGCTACATCTTACGGAAAAATGCTCTGTGTTATAGGTTATTGGACAATTAACATATATACACGTATATAATAAATAAAATTCAAACGTATTTAGATTGTTTAAAAGCAAGCGGAATTCAATTCGAACCAATATTAAGGAAGTTATTAAAGTTCATAATGTGGAATACTAAGATGATACACCCCGTAACACACACTAGCATCCTTCGAGCAAATGTTTGTACTTTTCTCAAATGGGTCAAAATTCATAGTTTGTTGCTACCTATCTTGTAGCTCATTCTAAAGAATAAATTTCATTGCATTACCATTACTTTACTACATAGTAGTTACATTATCACTACACTGATATTGTAGGGGAGGATGGTCATCAATGGTACAAAAAACAAAGAAAGATTGATATTTCATTTACTATGGGCAAAGTATGAAAAATAAAAAATCCATGTGTAATATAGATTTTCCTTTATAAAATGAAACTAACTCTAGTGCTGTCACATATTCTGTTGACTAGAAAAAAATTAAAACTTATTTATTGTTGAGGTAATGGTCAAATTTCAAGTTCGAATTATCTCTGTATGTTTATATAATATCAGTTTAATGTCCTCTAGCTTCACCGAAGCCATGTCAGGAACATTTGAAAAATTGAGCTCATTGCACTTGAATCTTCGCCTAACATCAATATTTCGTATATATCTTTTTCATGCTTTTGGCCAACAGAATACGTTTTAGAAGTCGCATCAAATTCTACAAGTGCATAAATTTTTATTTCCAACGTTTTCGGTAGAGATTTAAGTTCTTCAGACGAATGAATCATTTAGATTAAGAGTTCTATACCAGACCAAGAACAATAGTTCACAGGCCATCTCCGGCGGATACTTTATGAAGTGATTTTGAAGGCCTTATCCTTAGTGGCACCAGCAATAAGCTTTTCTTTCTCTGGTGTATCAGTTGCATTCATGCTGCGTCTTTTTCTTTTATTAGTGAAATTTGTTTTCTATGCAGTGCTTTGTGATGACCTCAGATTGCTAAAGCCCTTGAGCATGGTCGAAGGTACAGCTTCAGCTGGAAGTTCTGTTTCTACAAGAAGCCCTGAGGCTACAGTTCACGTTATTGTATCAAAAATAGATATTTAATGATTCATATGGAATAACTAGACAGTTTGGTTGACAATAAGTCACTGTCCCATGGTTAACCAAATTTTCTGTCCCAATGATCACCATGACGCCATTTTGAAAACATATGGGTATTGCGGCTCACCTACAAAAGTATGAAGGCAATCCTTTCATATGATCATATTTTACATATTACTTAATATTATGTAAAAATGCCGTAAGCATTATATGTTAAATTAACAGATTTATAACAATTGAAACAAAGTACGAACATTTTAGTTTTCACACCTCTAAAACACGTTTTCGCTTTTACACAGAGCTGACTGCACCCCAACCGCTGAATGCAATGCGAGTGAATGCACTGAAGTGTGCCTAATTTACCACTAAGATGTTGTTAAAATTTACCCTCAAATAAAAAAGTTATTCAGCATGTCCCATTGTTCCCAGTGTCCCATTGTTTCCAGTGTCTCATTGTACCCAGTGTCCCATTGATGACCATCCTCCCCTACTTTTGTGGTGATAAGCCATAAGCAAGTAGAATTTCCATTTTATTTCCATAATCTATTGACATTTTATATCGCGGATACTTTTCTTATTTCGTTGTAGATGAATAAGTTTCTTTAATAATAAATAAAGGAACAAAGAGCATCATAGTCTATAAACATTTGTAGTCATACTGCGGTAGAAACTATTGCTATTGGCAACGAAACAGTTAAATCAAACAGTTAAGTTAAAAAGTAGCTATAAAATTCCTTCAAGAATTTATAATCGCCACAAATTTCTTTATATGGATATGTTTAAACTTCAAATTAATGATTGTTCGATAGTTTAAACTACGAATTATATCATTCAGCTGAGGATACAGAATATCGTCAACTGCCACTATATTATTCAACCTTATAGCTACTCAGTTTTTTATTTCATTATGAACTATTGGATTACCTTCACTCAAATTACCTGATCCTCTTTATTACCAGCAACTCCTATTCTGTTTGTCAGTAAATGTTTATTATATCTATAAAAATTATTAGTAAAAAGAAATAACATTACATATATTATACTACATGGTAGTTATTGAAAAAAAACTAATTGGTGAGCAATTTTATTAATACATAGAAACGTGTTCTGATGCTCCATATACTGAGTATAAGCTGGTTCGGGCGAACTAGTTCTCATATAGAAATATTTCTTCTTCTACTTTTGGGATGGTTTGATACATTTTCATTCATGACTTTTATTATTTTTTATAAATTCATATCACTACACAAAAAAGAATGATAAAAAATAGAAATTCTCTAGTTCTATAATGTGGACAGGAATGATGCAGTAAATAACTAGTTTCTTTTAACTAGACTGTTCTTTTTATCATCAATGGAAATCAGAAATTTTGCTATTTATGAAAAGAATCCTACTGATTTTTCTCATAGTATTAAGCCTATAAATTAGGATACTGTCATCTCCAAAGAAATTAATTGATTACGAAATTTTTCACATTCATGTTTGTGTTGTTTGGTTGTTGGATGAATTGTTATCATTCAAGAAGCGCTATAGATACTCGCCCTTCCTCAATCCATATCGTGATTAAGATCAGCCAGCAGTAAATACATCATCCATAAGAGCAGCTTCCTCCAATAGATTTATACATCTTATTTATCTACACAGTTTCTCATGCTTCTATTCTCAATATATTCATAGCAAGAAGCAGGACTGTAGAATGTGTATGAATCAATGCGAAATATCAATAACACTCTTAAGATATTTGGTCGGGGCAAACCTACGTGACCAGACTGGAGAAAACAGAAGCAAATTGGACTGCATACTAAATGGGGCGGTGTGTTATGCAGAGCGAGCCAGGGACTGACAAAAGAAAGACTCTTTGGGCTTGAGATGGGGTTATAGCTATGAGGATTATGGTTTTAATAGGGTTTTAACAATTTATTTACTCTGCATTTATACGATATTTATATGGATTGTTTTTATCAACTAGTTTTAAAAT
Source organism: Caprella mutica (assembly GCA_947561585.1). NCBI lineage: Eukaryota > Metazoa > Arthropoda > Malacostraca > Amphipoda > Caprellidae > Caprella > Caprella mutica. The sequence continues at coordinate 23,145 of CANNZV010002011.1, read as the reverse complement.
ATAATGGAATTTTTTTCCTCAAACAGACATACGAAGATAAATACCGTATTTTGGTAAGTAATTCAAAATGGTTACTTTGTACAATCTTTATTAACATAGTCATCAGTACATTAAGTTTATTCGAAATTTTAACTCTATGACAATCAGTTTATTCATCCCTACAAAATCTTACATCGACACTTTAATTATTTTATTGCAAGGTTTTTGGTTCACTCCATATCATATAAGAATGCTCCCTATATTTCTATTCTAAATCATTCAATTCAGTTAGATAATAAAAAGGGAATTTATTTAGAGTAATTTACAGTACTTTCCATTGCACTAATCTATCAATCTAAAACACTATGTATTTGATATATTACATATAATATCGATAATTGCTATCATCAAAATTTACATTAATGTTATAATTCGACAAGAAAAAATCTGACTGGTTTGACGCTATCAAAGAATCTATCTGGAATTCAACTCCCGTGAAAATTTACTTACAAATTGTCAGAGAAAAGATATGGTGGGGCCTTAGAAGATCAAGGAAGATCCCATAACTTTATCTCTGGATTATTGATCATTGGCAAATTATTTATTTGGGTTTTGACAGATAGTTATCTATGAAATTATGAATTGTCTACACTATACTCTCCAGTGAGTATGTTCTCCCCATATGTTCTACTGTTCTCTGATATACTCAAGGCAATTTAGATATGATTTAGTCAATTGATACACACTAAAGTCTCCTAGTTACTCCTTATTCCAACACTGGGGTACAAAATAGTGATTTGTAGGGTTGTGACAGTATGCTTTTTATATCATAGATCTTAAGAATAATACAGACGAAGCAAATCGATATGGTATCGAATACCGCTAGTTTAGAGCGATTCTATACAGTTTAATTCGCTCCGTATATAATATATTCGGGATCTATGATTATAAAAGCATATAGTCACAACCCTAGTGATTAGTTAAACAGATATTAGAATTCAGAAAATCGAACAAGAACAATCTTTGGGTGAAATATTTCAGGGTTGTTAATAATTATTAATAAACCACTTTGACTTTTTAATTAATTACTTCTATAGTTTAAATGAACACGAGAAATGTACTGAAACACAACCTTAATGCTAGTGATAGAGTTGATCATTTATTATTTACAATTATATATAATACATACGTACACTTTCAAAGACATTTGGCACTTATTGATATATATTTATACACTCATATAGATTTGTTCAAAACCATTAACAGGTGATATAATGAATAGAATAGTAAAATACATGCAGTATATAGTATATATTATATGGGATTAATATTTTACATCAGTAAGTAATTTATAAAAGACAAATATTTAGAGACCTATGAGATAATATTTGACATGTAAAGAGATTTACATAGAGACTGTCTTATTAGTTACTATACAATATTATCGGAGAAAAGTACAAAGAATGAAGCCAATGAATTTAGCCTATTTTTATTTTCAAGGGAATTTATTGAATGTAATTATTATGCTGAAAATTATTCAACTCTCCAGCCATCACATTGAAAAAATTGTCTAAAACCATCCAGACAATCAACATTCACACATTCATTGCTTATTGCATGATAGTTGCATCAAGAAAAGTAAGTATACTGTACAATAAAATAAAGACAGTCCAAGTGAAAATGGAGGTTACTGCAAAATCTTTCCAATATTTCAGTTTCTATAAAAGTCGTATTGTTTGGTGTGTTCTTTTAGTGCGATTATAACAGACGCAAGAGGAGGAAGAGACTCTGAATGATGCCTGCCAGAGGTAGGATGTGGCCACTGCCTGAAATGTGGTGAAGAACAGGTTAGTGGTTGATAAAAAGGATTGTCAAGAGCAAAATAGTATCATAATAAAGAATACAGTGAAAAAATAGAGAACTAAAGAAGAATTGTTACTGCGTCAATGATTAATATCATGATTAATGCAGTATGTGATATTAATATCATTTATATACAAGTAACTAAGATAAGTAATCAGTAAACAAACAATCTACAACTTATAAGCTAGTAAGAAAGGAGATAATGAACGTGGTCTATCAGCATTGTTTCTGTGCCTTATAAAATAGACCCGGAGGAATTGGCCCCGATCTAATTGAGGGTACCTAACTAAAGAGTTCTTCACCTGATAGTCCGTAGAGGTCACTCAACAGGGTGGGGGGTCTTTTTCGAGACACTCTTCTACCTTGACCTGCACACAGTGAATAATGCACTTAATTCAAAAGTCACTCATATGGCTTTGAGACATCATGCGGTTAGTTTAGTATATACAATTATACACAATGTACATAGATCACACAATTGTCTGTTTAAAATATATGATCAGCTCACTTCTTAACCATGATAGTAAATAAGTTTAAACTCGTAGAAGATTACAGCATATAAGCTTATTTTACATATTGAAATTATTACATGCATTGCAATGGTGTTTTTTTCATATATCAAAATATATCAAAGCTATCCTGTTATGATTTCAGTTTGTTTTAAGAATGAAAATCAGTTCAGATCAGAAGAATCAAGACACTGACGATCAAAAATTGTTTGAATATTTGCCATGTACTATTTTCAATGAGTTTTGCATAGGATTTCAATCTTTTTCATTGGATTTTGAACATATTTTCAATGATGATAATCCTAGAAATGCGTGACCGGAAAATTCGTACACGGAAATTCATCCACGGAATATTCGTCCCGGGAAAATTCATCCACGGAAAATTCGTCCTCGGAAAATTCGTCCACGGAAAATTCGTCCGTTAAACACAAACTAATTAATTTAAATGGAACAAAATGTTATGATAAATGCTTTGATATAAAGTAGTTTAATCATAATGTATGTTGGTGATGGTACATAGTTAATGTACTTTGTTGTTTACATTAGTTTGTTGTGCTGCACAATTCATGACTGTTTAATGAAACATTAATCTTGAGAGATATATAATAATTTTATTAATTTAATTTAATTAAAGATAGAAAGTTTGGAACCTTAGCGTCCATACCACCTGAAGATGTTGATAGGGTTGATGAAAATTTACGCAAGGATATCAATAAGTTTTTTTGGTTCTAGGTAAATTGCTCGAAAGACAATTGCTCGAAAACAATTGCTCGAAAAACAATTGCTCGAATGAACAATTGCTCGAAAGAACAATTGCTCGAAAAACAATTGCTCGAAAAACAATTGCTCGAATGAACAATTGCTCGAATTTTCAAATTGCTCGAATGAACAAAATTGCTCGAATTATAAAATTACACAGTTTTCGATTTTATAAAAGTCAGTTATTCATGAAGTGGAGCGGCACCTAACAATCCTTGTTTCTTTTTAGTAAATGCTCATTAATCATTCTATAAATGATTCTAATTATTACTCATTCTGCATAATCTTTTTTTTAGACCGTTTGTGTCATCTCGTATGTAACATGTGAATTGGAATCATGTGGTGAATCAGTACTATTCATGTTTTTTTTATCATAAAACCCGAATTTTTTTTGTAGATTTATTAAGACTCTGCCATAACTTCGAGTTATTTCACCTATTGAGGTGCCACATACAGATAGGCTAGTAATAAATAAATTTTCAGGTTTTATGAAAAACATGAATAGTATTGATTCACCACATGATTCCAATTCACATGTTACATACGAGATGACACAAACGGTTTAAAAAAAAGATTATGCAGAATGAGTAATAATTAAAATCATTTATAGAATGATTAATGATCAATTACTGAAAAGAAACAAGGATTGTTAGGTGCAGCTCCACTTCATGAATAACTGACTTTTATAAAATCGAAAACTGTGCAATTTTATAATTCGAGCAATTTTGTTCATTCGAGCAATTTGTTAATTCGAGCAATTGTTCATTCGAGCAATTGTTCGTTCAAGCAATTGTTTTTCGAGCAATTGTTTTTCGAGCAATTGTTTTCGAGCAATTGTCTTTCGAGCGATTGTTTTCGAGCAATTTACCGGCTACCGTTTTTTTACTACTTTGAAGCTACGTACATTGGATCACAAAACTGGGAAGACGAAACCAACGCGAAAACCCGTTATATCCAGTTGAATTTTGGAATGTTCAAGAAAGAGCATCCTAATATTTGGAAATTAATTGTGCAATAAATAAAGGAAGAAGAGTTAACCCAAACTAAAAGAATTCAAAAGAAAAGAGGTGCCACACAGCATGAAATGCCAAAATATCGAGATATATCGAGATAATAAAATATATAAAGCTAGTATTGCAATACACTCCGAATGAAACAGAATTTTTTTGAAAGATATTGCCTATGTTTTGCATCGCTGAAAAAGTCCATCTGTTCAATTTAAATATTTGATTAACTTATATTTTTTAAAATTTTAATTAGAAATGACATAATATATTAGCTACATAGAATGAATTTTTCATCAACAGTTATAACTGTTGAATATATATGCTACTTTCATCTGGGAGGGGTCAATTACGGGTAAAATAATTAAGAGTATACTAAAATGGCAACGATTAATTAGTAATAATATAAATAGAAAACAGTATAAAATGTAACAATATAATTAGAAAACTCCCAATTACGGGAAATATAATTAAGAAACACATAATTAAGAATCTCATAAAATGTGAAAAAAATATTACTTGTAAAATAATTTGAGGTAAAATAATTGGCAACAAAATAATTAGGAATACTATAATTTCACAACTTATAATTTTGAGTAAAATTATTGTAAAACTATCAAAATACAATAATATAATTAACGGTAAAATAAATAAAAAAACATTCATAATGAGGAAAAATAATGACAAAACATATAATTAGCAATGATTTAATTACGAAACAACTAATTTCAAAACGCATAATTATCGATAAAATAATTAGCATAAGTTTAATTTGCGCAAGTGTATTTAGCGCAAGTGTAATTAGCGCAAGTGTAATTAGCACAAGTATAATTAGCGCAAAAATGATCTGAGAAGCTCCACCCATATCTTTTAGATCCAATGGCAACGCTGGATACCTTCGATGTCATGAATCTTTTTTACTTAACGTCATCAATGAATAGAACCAACCACGGAATAAGACGTTCAAACGTAGTGTTTAGTGTGTAATTAGCACAAATTTAATTAGAGCAAAATAATTAGCGCAAATATAATTAGAGCAAAATAATTAGCGAAATATAATTAACGCAAATGTAGTTTGAGCAAAATAATTAGCACAAATTTAATTAGAGCAAAATAATTAGCGCAAATATAATTAGAGCAAAATAATTAGCGAAATATAATTAACGCAAATATAGTTTGAGCAAAATAATTAGCACAAATTTAATTAGAGCAAAATAATTTGCGCAAATATAATTAGAGCAAAATAATTAGCGAAATATAATTAACGCAAATATAGTTTGAGCAAAATAATTAGCACAAATTTAATTAGACCAAAATAATTTGCGCAAATATAATTAACGCAAATATCGTTTGAGCAAAATAATTAGCGCAAAATATACTCTGTCAACTGCCTGTTCTCAAATAATACTGACACAAAAATATGACATTTAAAGTGTAAAAGTACACAGGCAGTTAACAGAGTATTTTTTGCGTTAATTATATTGCGCTAATTATTTTGCTCTAATTATATTTGCGCTAATTATTTTGCTCTAATTATATTTGCGCTAATTATTTTTCTCTAATTAAATTTGCGTTAATTATATTGTGCTAATTATTTTGCTCTAATTATTTTTGCACTAATTATTTAAAGTATCTACATACAAAGAATCACTATCACATTTACCCTATTACCTTTCTTTCTCACAATGAAGAAGTAATGACGTCACTGTGGGCGGTAGTTATCGTGACAGCTGGGCGGAGCGTATTTTTTGCGCGGATTATTTTGCTCTAACTATACTTGCGCAAATCATTTTGCTCTAATTATATTTGCTCTAATTATTTTGCTCTAATTACACTTGCGCTTATTATTTTTGCGCAAATTATTTTCTTGTTAATTAATTTATTGGAAATTGTGAATTTTCTAATTAATTTATTCGTAGTTATTTTATCAATAATTGTGCGTTTTCTTTTTATTTTACTGGATTTTAACTGTTTTCGTATTAAATTGTTGCAAAATATTTTTTCCAAATTAACTGTTGTGAAATTATATTACTCCATTTTATGTGTTTTATAAATATTTTACTGCCTTTTATTTTTTTTAATTAATGTGTTTCCTAGTTTTTTTATTGCATAATATTTGTTTCTAATAATTTTATTTCAAATAATTTTACCAAATTTTAGAATGTTTTGAATTATTAGTTTCGTAATTATTTTATCAAAATTTGTAATACTGTATTTTATTTTTTTCTAATTAATGAGTTTTTAAATGTACGGTTTTCATATTGGTTTACCCGATTTTATTTTATCACAAATTGATGTCACCCCTTTCATCTAACCTGATTTAATGCAACTGCATATTGTAAACACTCAATATTGTTTTTCTTTCTATTCCTAATTTTCAGAAAACGGACGAATTACAGTGGACGAATTTTCTGTGGACGAATTTTCTGTGGACAAATCAAAAATTTCAATTTTACAAACTGTGAGTTCTAAATCGGATTGTAGGGTGATTAAAAAAAATGGCAACCGGGTTTTTGGATGATAATATTTAGCGAAATGTACGAGCCACTTTTTAATGCTTTATTGCATTTTGAAGATAATCTTTTTCTCTATTAATTGATAGATTCATTTTAATTTGTGACATCGAACAATGGTGTGACATCAATTACAATAAAGTTGGTCAGAAATCAAATCCCGCAGAAAAAAAGTTTATAAAATAGAACAAATCTCTTTTCAATATTCCTTTAAAACCACGATAAAATACATGACCATAAAAGTAAAACTTATTCCGTTGCCAAGTTTAAAAAAATATAATTCAATCATTATTTTTAATCTCCATGTCCTTCCGTGTACACTCCATTTCTCTCGGTGCAAATTTCTGCTCTTGTTCTCCTTGCTCGTACAGACCTGCTGATAATCTTTCAATTTTTTCTTTGTTCTTCAAAGTCTGTAATTAGGCTGCTCTTAAATTCACGAATATTTCGTGGTGATTTGGTGAATAAATCATTCTTTATTTAACCCCAAGAGAAAGAATTATCATGGGGTTAAATTTGGGGGTCACTCAGTATCCTGTTTCAATCGTTGATGGAACACCTCTCTTAGCGATCACGAACAATAAATGTGGCGATGTGTAGGAAGTCCATCTTGGGCGATAATAGTCGGTTGAATATTTCACCAAATTCCTCTCTTAGATGTGGAACAATCAAATCATTAAGCATATCTAAATATTCTTCTCCATTCAGATTTCCCATCCAAAAAGTGGGTCCAATAATACAGCCCACACAGATGACTTCTCTCTGCGCATGCTAATTTCATAATTGAATGACGGAAGGACATGGAGATTAAAATTAATAATTGAATAATATTTTTTTAAACTTGCTTACGGTATAAATGTTCCATTATGGTTACATATTTTATTGTGGCTTGAAAGGAATATTGTGAAGAGATTTGTTCTATTTTATAAACTTCTTTTCTGCAGGATTTGATTTCTGACCAACTTTATTGTAATTGATGTCACACCATTGTTCGATGTCAAAAATTTAAATGATTTAATCAATTAATAGAGAAAAAGATTATCGTCAAGATGCAATAAAGCATTAGAAAGTGGCTCATACATTTCGAAAAATATTATCATCCAAAAACCCGGTTGCCTTTTTTTTTAATCACCCTGTATATAGGAACTTTGTAAGAAGCTATGCACCAAGATATTGGCAATTTTGTTTTTATAATAAAAACATGTCTACCATAATCTTCCTTCAGGATTCATTATTCGCTAATCTTAATAATGGAAATAGATATTGCAAACTTAGAATTTTTAGAACTATATAGTAGAGAATATCAGTACCCCTGTTAGGTTTCATCTTAGTGTTGTTATAGACGACTTCACCGTCAGGAGTGATGAAAATAGCGTTAGAGGGGTTTCTACGGCCATACTTAGACCTCATCTTGCTGATATTTTGTCCTGCAAAAAAGTGTCAGTTTCGAGCTGTTAGTAAAGTATATTCAAAGAGGATAAATGATTCCATAGATCATATGTAATGCAATTGTTTAAAGTGCATAGAGCAATGATTAAAATAACTGCTTATAGTTAGTGCATGTATTAGTTTCGAATTTGCACGTTGGTTAATATAGTAAATATAATAATATTAAGTAAAATCACTTCTTTCACCTTTTCAAATGCAGTATTTCCCTAATTATTACTTACCTTTTGGGGAAAAAATAAAGTGTAAATCAAAGTACATACTTATTTTTCTCTGCATACATTTCATTCAAAACTTAAAACTTATACATATAAGTATAAGTTTTACATGTATAGTGGGAGGGTTAATAACTCTTATAACATTAGAGGGAGGTTTCGTGAGATAAAATTCACTCAGTAGGTTAGTATAGGAGGGGATTTCTCATGTACAAAAACCCTGTAACCCCTTTTCAACACACCATTCGAAATGATTTGGTTCAGATGCTCACTTGGGTTGCCGGGAGTCGTCGTGGATGAGTTTTCTAGAGGAGGTAACGTGGTTGTCTCGACCATTTGCCGGGGAATTTCTGAGGGGAGAATAATTATTGGATATTTGGTCAGCTATTATGTTAAATACAGAGCATTTGGATATTTGTTATAATATGAATGTTGTAGAGATCTAATCAACGCATTCTAACAGAGACGCAAGAAAATAAGAAAAAGTTACTTTCAATGTTGTTGTCATTTTTTGTTAAACTACAACTAGTTTATTTGGAATATTCTAATATCAAATTGCAAATTATTAACTGAAGAAGGAGTCCAATTACAAGGAGATGACATTAAAAGGAAACAAATAAAAGCTATACACTTTGAAAAAAATGCCTCTATGAAATTAATTCAGAAAACAACCTTCGTGTAAGCAAGCAATTGCCAAGCAATGAGACAAAAGCGGACAAAAGTGTTAAATTACAACAGTTCAAGAGGTTTGGTCCCTTCCTTTTCTCTAATTCACAACAAGCAGCTTTAAATCAATTACCGTATATTTTAATATCTCCGTTTGATTCGCCGAGAGAGTTCTTTGCAGAGCAGCCATAGGTGCCGAAATCTTCAGGCTGAATGTTGACGATCTTTAGCTTCATGTAGGCTTTGTAACCATTCTCAGCTATGATGCTGTCGAACCTGTCTCCTAAAACCAATTTATTAACGTTATTCAATTTGAAGTTAAATTTCAAAATAAGTATATATAAATTCTTCCAACTTAATAGGTTTTTAAATCATAGCAGAATATTTTAGTTCAATTTCCTAAAATTAATTCTCTAGTATCATGTTCCTAACTCAGTCACTGCCTAGTGTCATGTCACTCACTGCCTAGTGTCATTTCACTCACTGCCTAGTATCATGTCACTCACTGCCTAGTATCATGTCACTCACTGCCTAGTGTCATGTCACTCACTACCTAGTATCATGTCACTCACTGCCTAGTATCATGTCACTCACTGCCTAGTGTCATGTCACTCACTGCCTAGTATCATGTCACTCACTGTCTAGTATCATGTCACTCACTGCCTAGTGTCATTTCACTCACTGCCTAGTATCATGTCACTCACTGCCTAGTGTCATGTCACTCACTGCCTAGTGTCATGTCACTCACTGCCTAGTATCATGTCACTCACTGCCTAGTATCATGTCACTCACTGCCTAGTATCATGTCACTCACTGCCTAGTATCATGTCACTCACTGCCTAGTATCATGTCACTCACTGCCTAGTATCATGTCACTCACTGCCTAGTGTCATGTCACTCACTGCCTAGTATCATGTCACTCACTGCCTAGTATCATGTTGCCAGAGGTGTCAGTCCAGTAGTTAATAGATCTAGGGTAGGCCTCAGTGTGACACTCCAAAGAGACATCCATGCCGCTGCTCACTCCCACCAACTGGTTTGGTATCCACAGGACAGGAGCGACTGTCAAGAACACATTTCGATTGTAATATAAGAATTAAATTGATGAAAATAATATCGAAATAGCTTTATAATATACGTCTTCAAATAGAATGAAAATTGTTAATATTCATCCCTGTTATCAATTTCATTTTATATTCATATAATTCATATTTATAGTGACTTTTAGTTTAATGCTTCAATTATATAGATTTATATTAAATATAACGTTAACGTTTGCTGTTTGAATCAGTGATCACTGAATATAATTCTTAGTTCAACTGTTCATTTAATGAGTCACTTTTCATATGTACATAAGTAATCCTTTTAGTTCAAAGTATTTGAAAGAAATGCCATTAATGAATGGCATTAATGCTATTGATTCCTTCACAATACATTAATTTAATGCGTTAGTAGATACACATATTTTTGCTTGACATTTCACTTCAATTTCTGCAATAATTATCACAGTTACCCTCCCAAATAGTGGGTTTGTTTCCCATTCATTCACAGAAAACTTAAGTTAATATCATTAGACTGGGGACTGAAGAAACTTATAACATAAATAAGGGAATAATTTTATGAAATTGGGATGTAATTACAGTACATAAAAAGATAGGGATCGTAATTGAACTCATTTGAATTTCAAATAATATTCAAAAATGATGTTACCGTTGTTGGAACGAAAATACTTGCGACAACATACCAATAGCGCTCTGAATTCCCACTTTCAAACTAAATATTTACAGTCTACATTTATAATATTTACCATTTATTGTACCTAGAATAAGATCACTTGAAGGCAAGGCCTTGCAATGACTATTCTAACATCACAAAATCGTTCTAAAATAACTTTATTCTAAATAAGAAAGGATAGACCAAAGCAATGCTGTGGTGTGGAAACATAAAATTAGCATCTGAATAGGACAGAGGATTTGCAGAAAACTTCAGAAAAACACAGGATGGGATTTTTGATTGACGGCCTTGACATTTTTGTGGGGATGTTTCTTATAGACAATGATGGCGCAATTTGAAGAGGTAAATAAAAATGTGAAAGAAAATACCAAGAAAACAAATTGAGTGATAATGTGAACTGATACACAGGTTTATAAAAAAGAGAGATTGAATTTAGTGCATAGTAATTTATAGATTAAATTATTATAGGTAACTTCATTGTCACTAATCCGATACTAATTCAGAAGAACAGTTTAATTGAACTAGAGGTGATAAACTACATTATTGTTTCCATAATAGATTGATTTGGTTGTTAGGTGTCCATAAATATATTGGTTGCTTGGTCAGACGAAAAATAACGAAGCCATCACATGATCCATTGTAAAAGTAACTTTATATGATGAGGGAAAAAGTGTTTGAAATATATACGGAGTTATAAATGTTAAAAGTTTTAATTCGACAAATCAGAACAACGATAGAAATACGGAAAATATCAAGAAAGTGCAATTTTGAAAATTAAAGAAATTTAGATGGATTTTAAGAACATCCGGATTATTAGTTAGTGACCAGAAGTGCAATTGCAGTGCACTATAAAGTACTCACACTGCACTTTGAGTACAATCCTCTTGCTAACGGAGGGTGGGACATCATTGGATGCGATGCACAGGTAGGGGCCCATGTGGAGACGAGACACTTTGGGTATGTTCAGAATTTCAGAGTCTGTGACTTTAACTGTAAGAGGGAGAAGTTATTGTTATGGAACATTGTTATGGAACATTGTTATGGAACATTGTTATGGAACATTGTTATGAACATTGTTATGAACATTGTTATGAACATTGTTATGAACATTGTTATGGAACATTGTTATGGAACATTGTTATGGAACATTGTTATGAACATTGTTATGGACATTGTTATGGAACAATGTTATGGAACATTGTTATGGACATTGTTATGGAACATTGTTATGGACATTGTTATGAACATTGTTATGAACATTGTTATGGAACATTGTTATGAAAATTGTTATGAAAATTGTTAAGAACATTGTTATGGAACATTGCTATGGAACATTGCTATGGACATTGTTATGGACATTGTTATGGACATTGTTATGGACATTGTTATGAACATTGTTATGGAATATAAAACTGTCAATAGCGCCATGTTATGTTTTCAGGTTCCTACAATGAGGACAATTTAAAGATGAGTTTTGTATTTCAATCTAAATCAGTTCATTAGAACTATATACAGTATGTATATACAAATGGAACACTATACTACTTAATATTACTCAACAATATAAACAAATAATAAATACCCTCACATTTATGATAGTCTTTTCCTTGCTAATACTTTCAATTACTGTGCCTATTTCCCAAACATGTGGTTGCTTAAAAATTACCCACTGAGTGCATTTTAATAAGGGAAATATTTTATGAAGATTACTATAACTTTACTTTAAGTACCAAAACACATTCTTTATTTATTTGCTGTCCTGCATCTAATTAAGAAGTGAGAGTTGAATTAGTGCCAGAAACTTGTTGAGATGAACATTATTGTGCTGATTAGATATATATCTATTTAAGTTAAAAGAAAAAGAAAACAAAATAAAATTTAAAAAGTATATAGATATGGCAATCGAGTAATTAAATATAGCTTATATACATGATTATTGTAGTGAATTATAGTGAATTTAAAGAATTAAAAACAAAATAATTTATTATTGATGTAATCGTCGAAAAGCATTGATTCAGTTTATAAAATTTCTACCTAAATAGAATATCTTTTTAATTGTCATCAATAGACACATTTTTGTGTAATTATCACTCTGACTTTAAATTCGATACATTTACGGAATTCGAGATATTGAGCATTTGAATCGAAATACATTTTTAAAAACTAATGACAACCACTCCATGCAATGTAACTAAAATAATAGTAAGATATATTATACAACTGTAGCTTATATTTTATATTTTCATTCAATTTCTAATATGGAGTATATAGAGTATGTAAAAAAGCATTGAGTTTACTAAAGTGAATGTAAAAAATTAATGTAAAAAAATTTATGTTAAAATAATGCTGTAAAAATATTACTGTTTATTCTGTAAATGCATAACACTGAAATATGAATCATAATTATATAATCAATATACACTACATGTATTCACAATATTAAGTAATAGTTCTACAGAATCGAAGACTTTCTTCCACTTCCACAGTTTGAAAAATGGACGCTAACATAGAGACCATTCCTCATAATTCCACCCCTTCCACCACTTAGTTTGTATTTAGCTAGTTACTTACACTACTTAAACTTATTCATCTGCAGAACATGAATAATCTTATATGATTCTAATTTATTAGTATTTACTGGTATTTTCTACAAATTGCAACAAATTAATGAATATAAATTATATTTTTAATATTTTCATCAACTAAATTTTGGAAACGAAATTTTGAGTGAGTAAACAAGTTGTAAACAAGAAGATATTGAAATATAACACATAACTATTTAATATACTGCAAATGCATATTTTTATAAAGAATATTTAAAGCAATGAAAATATCGTAAATGAAAAAGATGTAATAATAAATCATTCATGGGCAATAAATCATAAATCAGTTTAGTTGTACGTGGCGACTTGTTAGAACGGCCTGAATGACAGGACCGAACACAAATAAAAAGGGAAGGCCTGCCTCTCCACTGCCAATGTACTGCGCTGTTATTAGCTGGAAACACCTTGGCTGATATTTGAAAGTTACATAATTAATATGAATGAGAATCTAATAATTTTAACAATAATATTTTGTATAATATAGAAAATTAACTAAATGCTATATATGGTTATTTACATAATATTGATTCTTTAGTTCCTTTTCATACAAAATACCAATTCTAAAATCTAGTTATTTAATCATGTTGTTACACTAGGATATTAGAGTATTTAAATTGCGAGTCTGGCCATATACATCAGACGATTTGGAAGATCCTGTGTAATAAATGAGGGGAGACATGGTCTGAGATTGGAGGAAGAACCTTACCGGAAGAGGGGAACTAGACTGTGCGGGGCGGTTTGAGTCATCGTGTAGACCACGCAGCGAAACACGCGGAGTTATACACGCCCTTTATTTCCAAGCATCAGAATCTTCCTTAAACTAGTGCTAGCGATCAAACATTAGAGTATCATAATCTATTTGTCTAAATTCACAAAATAAATATCATTTACTAAGTAATTAATACATCATTTTGATTCATATATTATACATTAGAAAAATTTAAGAATTTTGGATTAATTCACAATAAACTAATTAAATTATTAAAAGTTAATTTTCAGTCATGCAGCATTTTTATATTTCTAAAATGCAGTCACTATAGTACAAAATATACAAAAATCACATAAATATAAGTAGTTAATAACAATGCCTATAATTCAAAGCTCGATTCACATTTTCATATATCTTGGAAAAAAGATTAGTATAGCATAAGAACAATATGTTACTAATGATATGACAAATTAAAATACTAATTCTAACAACTGACAGTGTTCCTAATTCTTCATATAAGCCATGTTGAGCAAAGGAAAAGAATCAATACTATGATTCGTCTTCAGAAAATCACACCCAATGAACTGGTAACATAACAATCAGTGTTGGTGATATACTAAATAGTGTTTCTAATACGAACAAATTGTAATAATTCTAGATAAATATATATTAAATAGATATATAATTATAATAGGTAATTGAATTCAATGAATTGAAAATTCCAAAGTTTCTTCTAATAGAGAACAATCCACCGATTGAAAACCTTCCTGATATTCACAAATTAGCATTTATTCGATCATTTTAGCAGTTTATTATCACTAAAGTCTAACATTTTTCTTTTTTGTGTTCAGCCCCAAGTTATTTGATCAGAAGAAGACTGATGCTAGCTAGAGAGTTAATTCGAAGATCTTAATTTTGAAGGGAAGTGGGTCGTTTTGTCGCATCAATTCCATTAGGTATAAAGCTAACTATTGTCAGCACCCTGAGCACGTGCACACTTGGAATCCATAACACTCGCCCTGATTGTCTGGGGCTATAACTGACCCCTCCCCTACCCCCTGTCTCTCTCTCTCACATTTCTTGGGTTTTTCTTTCCATGCTATTTATTGTGGGGAGTAATGTGCACATTTCTAAATCAAAGCATGCTGATGCTGACTGTGATATACATAAGTAAAGACTGAAAATGTTGAAATGAAGATATAAATTACAATGAAATTACAAAAACATCCGAGATATTTTTTTCATATTTTAATAATAAGATTGATTCAGCTAATTGATAACCAAATATTAAACATTTACGAGTGATTTACGTTTTGAGGAGTAATATTGCTTCATCTACTCACCATTTATCCCTTTGCCGAGATGTATCTTGCCCCCATCCTCCCTTTTCCAGGATATTTTTGGTCTGGGTGAGCCAGTGGCAGTGCATCGCAAGCTCACATCTCGCCCTTCTTGTACCACCACCTCTGAACTAGTGGCCTCATCTATGATGTCTGGGGGAACTGCAATGATAACCAATGTCAACTGCAATGATAACCAATGGTAAATGTGATTATAACCAATGGTAAATGTGATGATAACCAATGGTAAATGTGATGATAACCAATGGTAAATGTGATGATAACCAATGGTAAATGTGATGATAACCAATGTCAACTGTGATGATAACCAATGTCAACTGTGATGATAACCAATGTCAACTGCAATGATAACCAATGGTAAATGTGATGATAACCAATGTCAACGGCAATGAAAACCATTTTCTTGTTACCCGTGTCGTGCTGGTTATATATGTAAGCTAAATACCATCCATGTTCTTTTATCACATTAGTAAAAATTATACCAATTATTTTTTAGAGAAGAAAAAGAAGAAAATATTTTAACAAAGTGTTTCATGGCACACACAGTCAAACACTCAAATTTTTAATTTAATATAAGAATACAATACAATTGCTCTTGTCTATACACAATGGAAATATTAAATTTGACTATATCAGTCAAATTAGCACTGCTATGATAATAAAAACATTCCATTCATTGGACGTTACTTTCTATTTTTTCCATAGTGGTGATCAACTGAGAATTCCTCAAAAGTTTCCCCAACTTTTCAATCTTTAGATCCACCAGAATAGAATGAGTCGCTTTTTTCCCGCTAGAATTGTTCTCGCTAAGAAGAAAATCCCACCAGCAACATAATAAACAGCAACTAACTTAACTTAAACCTACAAATGGAAGAGTTGAGCCAAATTAAGATAAAGGCAGCGCTGTCTTGATTCGCATTGCTTTTGCCCAGTCTTACTTCCTCAACTACCTTCTACAATTAAAAAAGAAATAGTTAGTTGTTATTAATTTTCTATTGGAAAAATGGGAAATAAAAACTAATTTTCAGTTTAAAATTTGATATTGATTCAAAAAACATTTAAATGGATATATTTCCATTATTTTATTTATCAATTGAATGATTTATATCATGTTAAAATAAAGGCAATCCAACCCCCTACCCCCCCCCCCCCCCCCCTTCTCCAGGTGTTTTAATCACAATTCCATTTCAGTAATTGCAGACACTGTCTTCAGTAGCTACACAGCCCCTACCTTTTATTTCTCCCTCCTTTTTAAAAACATTTATTTGGACTCTTTCTTTATCATGTCAATCTTAATGTATAATACCCATTAATATAACTAAATAACTATTTCATTCATTAATTATTATTTCATAAATTTGTATAAGAATATCTTCACAAATAAAAGTTAATTGTTATAAATAAATTGTGTTTTCCCTATAAACAATCTCTATGGTTCAAATTTTCGGTATGACGAGGCCGTCAAGTTTCCGGATAGTTTCGATGAAAAGCTTCTCCAGTTTTGGCAGAGGCATTGCCGCTTGTTTTTTCCGGTATCTCCCGGTGGTTTTTTTCTGGTCTCATCATGCTGACTTCTCGTTGAGGTTTACATTAAAGTCAGTCCACAAAAGAGACTACAATGAATTAGAACATAAAAACAAGCACTTGATAAACCAAACCCTTTAACTTGGATATCACATCTGTAGTTCTGACTCCCTAACTAATGTTTTTTATAATAGCTTTTACTTTAGATGGAATTCAAATAATTAAGTTCTGAGAGTCCATTTTACTATTACATTCATTCTATAATTCTCATCAGGACATGCTGTACTAAAAGGTTCATCTTGGTTTTTCCTCCGTTTCTTTTGTTTGCCCACAAAGATCACATTTCGAATGGATGGTCTCAAACGGTATAAGGAAATGCCAGGAGATATCAAGCCATATCCCCAGCTGATTTGTCCCCACAAAGCACACAGGGGGAGATTTCAGCCAATCATTTACTTCGTAATCTAATGACCAAATTATCCCATAATGACGCAAGCAAAATTATTGAAGAGTCGTGTGTCTTTACTTAACTATTAGCTATCTATTCTAGTTTCAATTTATAGACAATTTGTTGTTGTATAAAATTTATTACTCTTTCTAATTTAAGAAATATATATGGTATACATATATAAAGTTCTAAACGTACACTAAGAAAAATCTGAGACAACCAAGTGTATCACGTTCACCCTTTAAGTTTTGTTACCAAACTGTGACATTAATTTTGATAAACATACGTGTTTCGATTGCTTGAAAGTGTTTCAGTGCAATGCACTTTAGTGTCTCAGTACTCCAGTGCGATGCACTTTAGTGTCTCAGTACTCCAGTGCGATGCACTTTAGTGTCTCAGTACTCCAGTGCGATGCACTTTGGTTTCTCAGTATTCCAGTGCGATGCACTTTGGTTTCTCAGTATTCCAGTGCGATGCACTTTAGTGTCTCAGTACTCCAGTGCGATGCACTTTAGTGTCTCAGTATTCCAGTGCGATGCACTTTGGTGTCTCAGTATTCCAGTGCGATGCACTTTAGTGTCTCAGTACTCCAGTGCGATGCACTTTAGTGTCTCAGTATTCCAGTACGATGCACTTTAGTGTCTCAGTATTCCAGTGCGATGTACTTTAGTGTCTCGGTATTCCAGTGCGATGCACTTTAGTGTCTCAGTATTCCAGTGCGATGCACTTTAGTGTCTCAGTATTCCAGTGCGATGCACTTTAGTGTCTCAGTATTCCAGTGCGATGCACTTTAGTGTCTCAGTATTCCAGTGCGATGCACTTTAGTGTCTCAGTATTCCAGTGCGATGCACTTTAGTGTCTCAGTATTCCAGTGCGATGCACTTTAGTGTCTCAGTATTCCAGTGCGATGCACTTTAGTGTCTCAGTATTCCAGTGCGATGCACTTTAGTGTCTCAGTATTCCAGTGCGATGCACTTTAGTGTCTCAGTATTCCAGTGCGATGCACTTTAGTGTCTCAGTATTCCAGTGCGATGCACTTTAGTGTCTCAGTATTCCAGTGCGATGCACTTTAGTGTCTCAGTATTCCAGTGCGATGCACTTTAGTGTCTCAGTATTCCAGTGCGATCCACTTTAGTGTCTCAGTATTCCAGTGCGATGCACTTTAGTGTCTCAGTATTCCAGTGCGATGCACTTTAGTGTCTCAGTATTCCAGTGCGATGCACTTTAGTGTCTCAGTATTCCAGGGCGATGCACTTTAGTGTCTCAGTATTCCAGTGCGATGCACTTTAGTGTCTCAGTATTCCAGGGCGATGCACTTTAGTGTCTCAGTATTCCAGTGCGATGCACTTTAGTGTCTCAGTATTCCAGTGCGATGCACTTTAGTGTCTCAGTATTCCAGTGCGATGCACTTTAGTGTCTCAGTATTCCAGTGCGATGCACTTTAGTGTCTCAGTATTCCAGTGCGATGCACTTTAGTGTCTCAGTATGCCAGTGCGATGCACTTTAGTGTCTCAGTATTCCAGTGCGATGCACTTTAGTGTCTCAGTATTCCAGTGCGATGCACTTTAGTGTCTCAGTATTCCAGTGCGATGCACTTTAGTGTCTCAGTATTCCAGTGCGATCCACTTTAGTGTCTCAGTATTCCAGTGCGATGCACTTTAGTGTCTCAGTATTCCAGTGCGATGCACTTTAGTGTCTCAGTATTCCAGTGCGATGCACTTTAGTGTCTCAGTATTCCAGTGCGATGCACTTTAGTGTCTCAGTATTCCAGTGCGATGCACTTTAGTGTCTCAGTATTCCAGTGCGATGCACTTTAGTGTCTCAGTATTCCAGGGCGATGCACTTTAGTGTCTCAGTATTCCAGTGCGATGCACTTTAGTGTCTCAGTATTCCAGTGCGATGCACTTTAGTGTCTCAGTATTCCAGTGCGATGCACTTTAGTGTCTCAGTATTCCAGGGCGATGCACTTTAGTGTCTCAGTATTCCAGTGCGATGCACTTTAGTGTCTCAGTATTCCAGTGCGATGCACTTTAGAGTCTCAGTATTCCAGGGCGATGCACTTTAGTGTCTCAGTATTCCAGTGCGATGCACTTTAGTGTCTCAGTATTCCAGGGCGATGCACTTTAGTGTCTCAGTATTCCAGTGTGATGCACTTTAGTGTCTCAGTATTCCAGTGCGATGCACTTTAGTGTCTCAGTATTCCAGTGCGATGCACTTTAGTGTCTCAGTATTCCAGTGCGATGCACTTTAGTGTCTCAGTATTCCAGTGCGATGCACTTTAGTGTCTCAGTATTCCAGTGCGATGCACTTTAGTGTCTCAGTATTCCAGTGCGATGCACTTTGGTGTCTCAGTATTCCAGTGCGATGCACTTTAGTGTCTCAGTATTCCAGTGCGATGCACTCTGAATGAATCTGCTCAAATTACTCTCATTATTTTATTGAAGGGTATTTTAAAACACTGAAGTGAATCGCACTGAAACACTTACAGGCTCTTGAATCACATAAGTAAATGAAAACTGTAATTGATAAATATACAGAGTCACACCATAGGAGTAAAGGGAAAATGGTACCTATATCTTATAGGATAAACGTTACTTAGGTCACTCAGATTATTTTTTTATTTTTTTGAGAGTAAGGAATACATATTTCTTTATTTCTATATATTTGCTCTAATCTAATACAAAAATCCACATCTTTCAACTCCACAACTCTCAAAGGTATAATTCCATTACATTAAATGTTGAATAATTATTTTCATCCAAAGATTTTCCTAGGTCCTATTAAACGTCATAAATCTCACCCTGAACCTCCAGGTATCCTTTCTGACTCATCATTGGATCACTGTTGACCTGACACATGTAGAAGCCCCTGTCAGTAGGTCTGACATCACTGATCTTCAGGTACCAGTGCTTGTGGTCATTCCTTGCTAGGGAGAAGCGCCTGTTCTTGCTGATGATAGTGTGGTGGATGGTGAGGATGGTTTGGGTCTCTACGAATATCCAAGCCACCTGGAAAATTTGAAGAAAAAAATCATCAGCTACTTATTCGTCTTACAGGACACTAATAATTCTTTCTAAATGAGTTTTGTTTAAAAAAATATTCTAAATTATTCATTACATCTGCTGCAATTTACATTCTTTTGAGAGACCGAATAAATTATTTGAAAAGTATTGAAACCTATTATAGAAGAGAAAATTTTATAATCAATATTTAAAGAATACCAAATGATATACATATTTCTTAAATTTTAACGATGCTGTGATAAACACGAATTAATGAACTCCATTTTGATCCATTTACACTTGTAGATATTTAAAACCGTTTACAACGTAGAATGGCATTGTTGAGTACGAATCAACTTATCAAAATATTAAAAACCAATTAGGAAATTTTTAGATTCAAATCTCAAGAATAGGCACCACTACTTTAAATGAATGGAGTCCACTTTCTTATGAATAGTTATTGATGGTATGAACTGCATTATTTGAAAAGACGAACCTTGTACCCTTTAAGGTTTTCTACTGCACAGGGTAGGATTACTTCCCTCCCAACCACTACTGTCTTGTTGGGTATTGGTTCCAGGAAGTACGGTAGAGAGAAGTCATCTGCAAATAGAAATTGATAATTGTTTTAATATTCACTATTGATGAACAATTGACATAGGGTCTAGATGACAAAGTATTTTGTCTGTGGGTTCATTTCTCACTAAATAGGCAAAGTATTTGTATAATTCGGACAATGCATAATGTTATAAAATCAACGAAGGAGAGTTCCGAATAAATAAATATCGATGGTGTTCATTTTCCCTACCCTTTTTTGCGATCAGACTTTCAAATTTATCTCTTGCATCTTTCTTTTAAAGGCAACTTGAAGCGAATTGACGAAGTTTCCTTTTGTGAGGTGATAATAAGATGCAAATTGCAAACTATTTATTATAGCCTTTGACACGAGAGTCCTTTATTAACCCTCCAACCAAGCTGTAGGATAACTTTCTACTTCTCACATGTTATTGAGTGAAATAGCAGTAATAAAAGAATGATCCCAAATTTATTTGTTTAACAAATTTCAATCAATTTCAAATTTTCCATTTTAGTTTATTACAATAAGCCTATATAAAATGTTTAAATTATGCGAGTTAAATATATAAATATTTAAGGTACACAGAAATGGTATCTATTTACCATATCCACATTCTATATCATTTTAATTTATCTAATTTATTATCTCTCAATTCAGTTCAGGTAAGTTTCCATACCGTAGTACTTACTACATCGTTAAACTCTGGAGACTTAACTTCAATAACTCTTGCTTAACTTGGGACTTAATTGAATTAAATCAATTTGAGTTTCGTGTAATAATTATTCTAAGGTTGGTAATGCCATATGTTGATATCTTCTATGAGGTTTAAGATATACGCTATATCGTGAATGGAATAATAAATAACTGTAAGAATTGTTAATTAGCAGCGTTCAAGAATTTGAATATTTCAAAAGAATACTAGTAGGTAATGATTTTGGAACACGTAAAACCACGATCTAACAATATTTTCGTTAAGTAGTTATATTTATGAACAGTTTCGATATGCAAGTAATCAATTCTACCTCTTTTCCATTACTTTTTATTAGTCAGACAAGTGACCAACCGATAAATCGGTTAAATAAGCTGTCAATGAAATCGCACAAGAAAGCATGTAGGAAAGAGCTATAAGAAATTTACAATAATCCAATTGTAAAAAAATATCGAATAAATGTTGTGTGAAAAGAAGGCTTTTTGAGGGTAATTATAGCTAAATTAATTTAAATCATAACCTCTCTATTATTATGTAAGCCATTGACAGATAATTTATCTCTAGAGTTTCTCCAGTGAATTTGGTAAGAGGGAACGCTTAGCTGTGTGAGGAATGACTACCTCCTCTGGCCCTGAAGTCTTGGCACCGACTGTACCAAACTGAGAAGGGATTTCTCATTACTGGCACTGGGAAAAATAGCTCTGAGTATCAGCTGATGAGAAACTCATTATCTTCTTTACTTTAAATACATTCAAGAGAATCACTGGGAGGTTGATGCGAAATTTGTCAAGGAGTTGATTAGAAGTGGATACTAAGAACACATTCCCTTGTCTCAAACTCAAATGTTCTACCGAAGAATGTAAATAACTTGCATTTCACATATATTAAACTGAACTTAATATGTTGTTATTATATGTAATAAAAATAGGAGGTGGTAGGAGATACTGTAGATAATAATTAACTGTTATCTGTTCAGAGAATATTAATAAATAATAAAATAATCGCTATATTTTACATTGTTAAATTGAAGCTTACATTAAATATACCTAATTCATTTCTTTAACTTCTTCAGTCTAGTATTAACTGAACTGTTTTGTCTATCGTATGTTCGTTGAACTCGTCAAACTGCAGTGACAAGAAGATAATAATTTGGTTATGAGTCTCTTTCCGCCGAATTAGGCATCAGAAGACCAAGTGCAATGGCTGCTGTTTGTGATTTGGAGACAAATGATTATAGCACAGCTCCTTTCACTGCTAATTCGTTAATGCAGCTTCAATTAAAGCATTATGCTGCTAATTCATTTAACCGTGAATATCAGAGTGAAATAAGGCTGCTATCTGCACTGGACTGCAGCTAATACCTTTTCAACCAATTGACTCTGGACAATGCACTGGAGAATGTAGCAAAGGAATGGCTAGCAGAGCCATAAATAAACTTAGAGTTCATCATCTCCTTCGTAATATGAACTGTTACTATCAGTATATTAATAACTTAGTACTTCCTATAGTATCTTATCCATTTAG